>CAWUFW010011104.1:0-242500 GCA_963921515.1 Calotriton arnoldi
TTATAGTGAATTACACTCCATTGCGGTTTTCACTATGGCAAGGCGATCTGTTCCTTAGGCCAGAATGGGCAGTTTTGATTATTACATCCTATAATCCTAGCTGACCCAAGGAACAGGTTTGGAAAGTCGAATTTAGTATGCCTGAGTTCAGAATATTAAAATACATCTTTTAGTGAGGATTATTTTTATATTCTGCGTTTGAAAATACCACTTCTAGGAAGTAGGTATTTTCTTGCCCAAGTCGTCCAGTGTGCTCTGCTGTTATATGTTTTGGATGTCTGGTCTTGGAGGGTCAGGGCAGGCTGAGCCCGACCTGGGTTGAATAGCGAGATCTGCAGCTGGAGTATGGGGAGGGGTGACCCTTAGATCTGAGCAGGGCTGGGCCTGGCAAGGTGAATGATGGCTCCAGCCCCCACTGTGCGTCTGATGGCAGACCCCCTCTTTCTCAAAGGCAGGATGCCGCCTCGTAAATAAAGTGCTCCAGGACCACATCGAACTGGTTCTGGCTGGGTTCAGTGACTTGTGACTTTTGAGAACAAAGACCTGTGGGGTATAAAGATCTGGGCCGAAACCCCTAGAAGGTGTGTTACTTCTGGATGTCAAGACGAACCTCTGTCCGTGTAACGAGAGGAAAAGGACTTTGAAACTTTCATCCATCTTGCTGAGGCAGCTACCCAAGGGCCTGATTTGAGCTTGCCTCCTGCTGAAGTCTCAGGTACATTAGACTTCACCCATCAGCCTTCTGAATTCCTATTGAGAAGGGTTCTACTCGCAGGTGAGGCCTCTGTCGAGAATTCCAGAGCCTCTGGGTCTACTGCGGGGAACGCGGGCTGAGAATCATCGCTATCACTATTGTGGGCCGCTGCAGCTGAGGAGCTGTTGCCGCTGAGAGCCCGCATTTGTCTGTGCTACGAGAATCATCGCTATCGCGGGCCGCTGCAGCTGAGGAGCTGTTGCCGCTGAGAACCCGCATCTGTCTGTGCTACGAGAATCATCGCTATCGTGGGCCGCTGCAGCTGAGGAGCTGTTGCCGCTGAGAGCCCGCATTTGTCTGTGCTACGAGAATCATCGCTATCGCGGGCCGCTGCAGCTGAGGAGCTGTTGCCGCTGAGAGCCCGCATCTGTCTGTGCTACGAGAATCATCGCTATCAATATTGTGGGCCGCTGCAGCTGAGGAGCTGTTGCCGCTGATAGCCCGCCTTTGTCTGTGCTACGAGAATCATCGCTATCGCTATTGTGGGCCGCTGCAGCTGAGGAGCTGTGCCGCTGAGAGCCCGCATTTGTCTGTGTTGCGACAAGCATCGCTATCGCTATTGTGGGCCGCTGCAGCTGAGGAGCTGTGGCCGCTGAGAGCCCGCCTTTAATCACCGCCTCAGGATCATCGTGAGTGCACGCCGTGGACCACTGCAGCTGGGAGCTGCGGCCGCTGCGAGTCCGCCTGTCATCATCGCGGCTTCCTCCTGAAGCTGCGTGCCGTGCCCCTTTAAACCTCAGGTACACTGTGCATCACCGGGTCGCGTAGACCTCGGTCTCGAACTAAGTTCGTTTCACCCGCTTTAGAGTGCTTTATTGCCTTTTCAGTGAACTTATATTTACGTGCATTGTGGCTTGTTGATCGTCTTCGAGCCTTGTGTTAAACTGATATAAAGCTACTCATTAGGTCTCGGACTAGGCAGCGCATGCGCTGTCTCGTCGAGAGATGCTGTATACAATATAGTGGGGGAAGCTCCGCCCACTTTCCAGCTATCTTTTTAATTGGCCGAAATCATAAATACAGCATTCTGATTGGTGTTCGGCAAGTTAGTCCCGCCTCCTGACGGCCATTACGTCATTTTTGTCCCTCCATGGCTATCAGCCCCTTTACTTTCAAAACAGTTCTGTTCCCCTGACTCCCCAAGTTCCCTCCTGCAGTCCGTCACTTCTCTGCCCACCACAACCCCCCCACCCACTCCCGTTCCTGCCTTTTTGCACGACCGCAGTTTTGTTTACAATGCAATAGGGCTCACGTAAATACGAGTCCTATTGCATTTGTAAATGCTTATCTTCTCCTCTGATTGGCTAAGTGGATTTGCACTCTTTTTTGCCTGACCTGTCCAGTCTCTGGCTCCGTTACCCGGAAGCAGAAGCATAGCGGCTGTAATGCAAATGCGCGCATCCTGCTTTACCGAGGGCAGGCAGGAGCTAGCGGCGCTCTCCTGCGCCGTCCATTCAAGCCAACAAGTTTTATAATTAAACAACAATCGCGGCACCCGCGCTTTTCCTTTAACCATGTTAAAGTAAAGTGCGGGTGTTGCGACCCCGTACCTCCTACTGCCCGGGTTGTGCTTTGTCACACCACTTTTCCCAGGCTCCAGTAACTGCCGGACCCAGCGCTCCTCCTCGCCTGTGGAAGAGTTAATTCCTGTGCGGGGCGACGGTGAGTGTCCGCAGTGTTGGTGCCATGTGAGTACGTCTTATTCGAAATACCGCAGTATCTATCTGTGTTTGTCAGCGCCTCATAGTGTGAGTACCGCAGTTCCTGTGGTTTCCCTGCCCATGTTCTCTTAGTCCCCGTGTCCTTGTATCCCTCTCTCAGTGTCTATGTTTCCCTTCCCCAGTGTCCGTGTATCTCTGTTCTATGACCCATATATCCATATCCCGGTGTCTGGATCCCCCGTCCCGGTGTCTCTGTTCCAGTGTCCGCATGCCTCTGTCTCAGTGTCTCTCTGCCCATGTATCCCTCTCACAGTGTCTCTGGTTTTTTTCTCGGTGGCTGTGCATCTCTGTTCTATTGCTCATATATCCCTGCCCCAGTGTCTGTATCACTCTACCCATGTTCTCTCTGTCCCTGTGTCCTTGTATCCCTCTCTCACTGTCCGTGTATCTCTGTTCTATTGCCCATGAATCCCTGCACCAGTGTCTGTATCTCACTGCCCCAGTTCCTGTATCACTCTTCCCATGTTCTCGCAGTCTGTGTCCTTGTATCCCTCTCTCTCTGTCTGTGTTTCCCTTTCCCAATGTCTATGTATCTCTGTTTTATTGCCCATTCATTGCTGCCCCAGTGCCTGCACCTCCCTGCCCCAGTGCCTGCATCTCCCTGCCCCAGTGCCTCTATCTTCCTGGCCCACTGCCTGCATCTCCCTGTTCCAGTGCCTGCATCCCCCTGTCCCTGTGCCTCTCAGTCCCCGTGTCCTTGTATCCCTCTCTCAGTGTCTGTGTTTCGCTTTCCTAGTGCCCGTGTATCTCTGTCCTATTGCCATTGTATCCCTGCCCCAGTACCTTTATCTCCCTGTCCCTATATCTCCCTGTCCCTGTATCTCCCTGCCCCAGTGCCTGTATCTCCCTGGCCCTGTATCTCCCTGCCCCAGTGCCTGTATCTCCCTGTGCCTGTATCTCACTGCCCCAGTGCCTGTATCTCCCTGTCCCGGAATCTACATCTTGGCGCCCCAGTGTCCAAGTCTCCAAACCCTAGAGACTCCCTATGCCAGCGTCTCCTTGCCACGGCATACCAGCAGTCCATGCGCCCATCCCAGCTACTCTTCCTTTCAATGTCTCACACCATCCCGTTTCCCTCACACCGCACATTTGTGGGTGAGTACCATGCATTATGCGGGCAAGTTTACCTCTCAACCTTCTGAAGCCTCGGAGGAGGTTGGGAAACAGCGCTTCTGGAGTACGGTCCCATTAAAATCAATAAACAGGAATACTTTGTATAGGGTGGGGGCAGTTTCAAAAAGGATGATAGTGCTCTGTGTCTGAGGGGTGAAGATGAGCCAACAATGGGTGACGCCTTCCAAAACAGGGTGAGTACCGTGCATTATGTGGCACCTGTTTACCTCTCAACCTTCTGAAGCCTCCGAGGAGGGTGGGAATGAGCGGTTCTAGAGGACGGTCCCATTAAAATCAAGGAACAGGAGTACTTTTTGTAGGGGGGGCGGTTTCAACAAGGATGATGGTTCTCTATGTCTGGGGGTGAACATGAGCCCACAATAGGTGACGCCCTCCAAGACAGGGTGAGTCGAGAAGTCTGTGCTCACCCAGGCCGCCCACTGGTAACTCTCAACAGCATCATCCTGAAGTTATCACATTCTTGTTGGAAAAATTAAAACAGACACGTTTCTGGTGAACTTTAACAGCCTCTCTGAGCCCAACCTGACTCTCTAGTGCTTTCTGCCAGTGCCCCTAAGGCACTTTACACGCAGTCACACTTGTCAGGTGTCTGCTTCAGGTGGGAGAGTGGAGGCGTGCGCCAACCAGCACTTCCCCCTTCTACGAAAGGCTAAAAGGAGCAAACACCACTTTCAAATCCTGCAGATTGCTGCCTAGTATCCCTTCTTAGGCGGCCCGCCCTGTGTGATCAAACAGTGTCGCCCCCCCCCCTCCTGCACAGCTATCCCACGCTGCTCCACACTGCTGGATGCTTTTCACGGGGGCTTGTTCCAGCTGGTTCCTTCGCCTGGACAGGAATTTGCGGAGGGGACTAAATAGGGAAACAGAAAGGGAAACAAGCATTTGCAAAGCAATAGGTCTCGCATTTACGCAAGTTTGAGCTATTAACATTGTAAATGACAATGCCTTTTATTATTGTTTTTGATTTTAAAACATAAATAAAAGGCATTGCCGTTTACAATGCCAATAGCTTAAACTCACGTAAATCTGAGACCTATTGCATTGCAAATGCTTGTTTTTCTATAGTTACTGGTGTGGTGTCCCTTTGTGGTGTCTTCACTGCGTTATTGTGTATGGTCACGAATGTTTCACACACTGCCTCTGAGATAGGCCTGTCTGCTCGTGCTACGTTACTTTGAGCAGGGGTTATCAAAGGGTGTAGCCCCCTTACTCTGACTTAGGAAGAAGGGTCCCTTCTTGGACATTGGCGCCAGCCATTGCCAACCAGAGATCCCCATTTCTAAAAAGGGATATTGCATGGGAGCTACCAGCTGAGCTGTGGAGTGTGTGTTTTAAAGGACAGTTATAAACACATCATTTGCGCTACGTACAGTCTACTCTGGGCTTTACTAAAAAATATAATTTTTAAGCACTTTTTTTTATCTTAAACCTTGTTGCGTATTTTGTAGCAGCCTATCTTCCAATGTGTGTAATGCAAGTTTAAAACAATGACTTACATATTCACAGTGCTTTCTGTCACGGATAGGGACCTCGTAGCACTAAATATACACAACTCACTATTCTCCACTGCACCACCCAGGATTCAGTTCTGTGGCTCTCTGGTTACAGACACAGACCTCTGCAGTGCATTCATTAATAGAGGTTTTATAATGTACTATAGTGCATTTTCCACTGAATAACTTAACTTGCAGGTAATTTTCATTTAAGCTGTGCGTTATTTTATATGTAGTTACCTGAAGGTGAAAGATCGAAAAAAGTTACAGAATATTTTGTTTTTTTCAGTCATGCCTTTGACTCTGCCCCACCCCAACAGTCACTCACCCACCCCCATTTTGCACAGCATCAGTTCCCATACTTTTTTTTTTACACACTTTGACTGCTGCACTCATCACATTCCATCACATTCTGCAGGGGGTGGGCAATCATTTTACGTTACTTCGCTGATGGCAGAGTACTGGCAAGGATGTACTGCACAGGACTAGTAATGGCAATAACGCGTAAAGGGTGGCGATACCAGATTCTGGGCGGTGTACCTCCAGGACAATACTACCGTCCTTTAGCCCGCCTCACAGAGGTACTGTAAGAAAGGGACTTTCCACAGACTTTCGGTTTGTTCTCACAGACCACGCACGCGCACTGCTTATCTGATCCGCACCCCCCAGTTGGCAGGAGTCAGGCTGTGTGACCTCCTGCTCGCTGTAAACAAAGCGTCATTACGGGCCACAGTCACAGGTTGTTTTTTTTTGCCCTTGCTTGAAAAACACCGCCATTGTTTGCCAGGCAACCAACCGGGGCCACTCAGGAGTTCACTCTGGGCTCCCCTTCAGCCAGCGTCTTATTCACACTCCGTGACGGCTGCTCCAATTTTGGAGTGGTGAGGTAACGAGAAGGGGGGACAAACGGGAGACGGGGGTGAGGGGAAAATAATAAAAAATAAAACTACCTGCTCCTGCGGCCGCCCTTGGTGCTCCTCTTCCTATGCTGGTCACGGTGCACAGGCTCCTGGGGCATAGTGCCAATATCAGCAACACTCCCCATCCCACATACAGCAATACCATTAGGAAATAAACCACACGACACCTTGTTTGTGGAGAAAATTGCTGCAGGTTTATTTGCATAACAAATATGCCAACATGGTGGGTTATCTTACGGGCGATCCAAGGGCAGGCAAGCCCCTCCGCCGCCTGCCCGCCTGATGAGCCAAATTACACCGTGGCCGTCGCCAATCGGTGCTTACCAATTTTCTGGGAGGGGCCACCCCTCCCAGCGGTGGACCGCCAGTCCACGCCCTTACTCACGCCCCCAAAGGGGCTGAGCGTTCCAGGCAGCCCCCGGTTGCTCATGCCCACAACCGCCCATAGGACTAACGGGGCTCCGTCGCTCTTCCAGGGGACAACGCGAGGACATCCCTGGGTACACTTGGCTTTTGCACCCTTGTTGTGCTCCTGCAGAGGGTACCCTTCTGTACCTTACAGCCTCTGGATCGCCCTGTAACTCCTCCACAGCTCTGGGTGTGGCCACCGTCACAACTAGGGCCCCCCACCAAGGTAGGCATTCTTACCTACATCCTGATGATTCCAGGGCCTATCCCAGGTCCCACAAAACAAGTTCAAGCCCATACTGGACCGGAAGCCAGACATGCCCCTTCTGGCCAGGAGCCCCCATCCTGTGGAATTTAGCGTGCAGCCGGCCATGCCTGATAAAACCAAACCCCTCTGTTCAGAGCCTCTACACATGGCACTATTAACTCTCCTGCGTGAGGTTTCCACGGCAACCCCTGGCCGGGCCCCTCCCATACTACATTGGGGTATCTCTGACCATCAAACTCACGTGCCCACCAATGGTTGCATAACTTACACCAGGAGGAATTCAATTTTGGCAGCAGTACCCTCCTACCCTGGAAAGTCAAATCATTGCCTCCCAGGTGTCAGACCACAGCGATGGGAGGGGAGACACCCCCCTCCTGGCCCGTGCCGCTGCTTCTACAGAAGCTGTTCCAGTGCCTGCCATGGCCTCCCAACCAAATTAACTCAGTGGTGGGAAACCCATGCCTCCATTTCCTGCTATTCGCCCATCGTGCCACTCTCAGAACGCATGATGGCCAATCACCCATACCTTTGACCCTGGAAAATTAAAGAAATGCCAGGAAGCCAAACCCATTAATGGAGCACTGCAAACCATTCTATATAACTACTCAAGCTGGCACTTAATTCAGCACCATAACAGCACCACACCAAGCATCTGGTGCATCACAGGGGTGCCTTCGGTAAACCCAAAATGTGCCTGTACGTGATCTCTTAACCTGTCTTCCGGCCCCTCCCCAGGGTGGCTTATGGCCGGCTGTACCCTTTAACGCCTTGAGATTCCCATCGCCCCACATGCAAGCATGTCTTGCCGAGTCTGAAACTCGAAGGGGGACCCTGTATACGGGGCACTCGCCTCGCCCAGCCCTACAGTGCCGCCCTGAAATGGAGAGACATAGTAGGATCGTCCTGGCCCCCCATTTAGCATAATGGCAACTGCCAACAGGTGCTGTGTCACCACGCTGGTGTCCCTACCCCAGCGAGTGTAACCCATGGCCAGGTTTGCTAAAGGTATACCAGAGTGCCCAAAATTAATATGCTACTGAGTATCTGAATGCACTTTGCACAGGTAATAGAAAATCACCCATGCAGTTGCTGTGAAACAATTTTGGACTAGTCCATCCAATTCAGCCAACCACCCCCCTAGGTGGAGTCTTGCACTCCCAAACTTCTGCTAGTGTAAACCACGGTCACGCCTCCTGTTCAGTTGAATTTAGTGATTCATGGCACTGACAGCCACAGGGGCCTAATACTGGGCTGTGTATATGCGCCCAGGATGACCTTAAACAATCGGTTTGGTGTGGATGGGTGTCAACATTGCCTGGCTGAAGTGCAATACCTTTGACAAGCAACTCATGACAAGATGTGCCAATGCAGGTAGAAGTAAGTATGATCAAGCCCGCCTTACTTCCTCTCACCCAGTTATCAGTGTATAGCGCTTGAGGAGCATGTCCATCGAATTAAGCCAGTCACCACCCTAGGTGAAGTCTTGCCCTCCCAAACTTCTGCTAGTATACCAGGGAGCAGACAAGACACTGGGAACAGGAGGGGAACCATATGTATAAATACCTGCCCTTTCTTGAATACTGGGAATGCCAAATGTTCTTTAATACTTTGTAGCCCATTTGTGCTTTAACCCAGAGTTTCCCCAAACTTTTTGAACCGTAGCACACTTGTTGGATGACAACTTCCACAACCTGCCGGGGTGCCAAGGCTATAGGGCAGGAGAAATTACTGCCAAGTCTCTCGCTTTCTACACTGCTGACTGAGCCCGGTACCTTCATAAAATTCCTTCACGATTTCTGTTTCTGACTGTAATTGGGAATACGTTCACCCCATGGAATCTTGGCGCTGCATAACATGTTTATTGTTACTTAACTCAATGGTACTCGTTTTATCGACCTCAAAAGGATGAAATGCTAAGTGGACCTACCAGGGTCTGAACCTGTGACCCCGAGGTCGAACACAAGCCCCTTTCATTGGACCTGCCAGTCCAGTTTAACCTTCATATCCATGCAGCATAGCGATACTCACTGCTGCAGATGTCTTGGTGCCTCCAATACTTGCCCATATTGAAATCAGTAATTCTTCAAATTAATCGAAACAGTGTATATGAATGCAACGATGCCCAGGCAAGTTGAAAATTTCCCCCGTACTGTGAAGAGACACATTTGACCTGTCCCCCAGAATAAGTTGGTCGCCTTCGAACGATTCGAGTGACCGTGACCGTGGGTGGATTGCCCAATTGAAGCTTTGGCTGCGGTGAATTAACTCCCCCCCCTCCCCCACGTGCAGCACCTAACTGTACAGCTCTGTTCCCACTCCCCAGGTTGAACTATTAGAAATGTGAGTGGTCCAGATGACATCCATGTCAAATCTAAGATTTACATGTTATGCTCCAAACGCAGCACCCTACTAGAGGGTCCTGCGAGGACCCCTCTTCCTCACTGAGGGACCCCTAGCTACTTTGCACTCAGCGCACCTGCATGCCACTAAGAGAGGCCCTAGCGGCCGTTTGGCCCACTGCTGCTAAGGGAGAGTCCAATCTGTTGAACCCCGCTGTGTGGGGCCAGCTGGTGGCATTAGGGTGGCCAGGAGCCTAGCAATAACTGTTTTTCATTGCATCTGACTGGAGGGGGGAAATGGTTACCAAACCATAAGCAAGCTGCTATAGACTATAGCTATGTTATCCCACTACCGAAAGCCCGAACCATATATGTTCTCCCTCCTGATAAGCTTGCCACTCCCTTACCAGGATACCGAGGCCACATATCTACGTAGCGAGCTATAAGTGCCGGACATATCTCTTCCCCTTGGAAAAATACAACAACTGCTTTGGATTTGACCTCACCAAGCACAACCTTCTGTCCTGGACCTACCTCCAACATGACGTGTATTTTAGCGCGCTGTCACCCTGGGGGTCTGCTGGCTCTGACAGAGAAGAGACAAGATGAAGCATGCTAACCTGCTCCAAACTCAGCGGAACAACCACATGTGCGAGCTTGCCACAAACGTCTATAAAAGCATGCCAACCCATATGGTGTTTTACTTCCCTTTGCTCAAGGGGGGAGCAGTCCTGTCTGGAGGTGTGTGTCTTGAACGACATGTGTCCTGGAAGTACCTATGATTTGAGTACAAATGTCACTACTTCATAGTACCTGGTGTGTTTAATAAAACTAATAACAGGTCTAACAAAATCAATCAGGCATCCTCCGCTTACTTTAGGCGTGTTGGATTGAGGGGATCCAGTGAAAGATGGAAGATATCTCCCTTGGCATGCCATCCCTTTAGCACAACGTTTACAGCTTTAGGCATATCACTTAAATCGTCTCCATCATGTGTTTAAGGCTAATTAGTCTGAGTTCTGCTTTTGACAACATCCCTTCTAACCAACAGTGTTGAGTAACCACTCATGGTCGTTTCTTGTACAAGTCATCCCCGTTAGCCTGGCACTCGTTAGACCAAATGAAGCTTTTAACAAGCACCCTATACAAATGTATATCATGTTGCGCAACTTGGGACACTATTACTTCATCACTACGTACTTTCAAGCATGGAAATACTGGAGGATGGTCTTAGTGTGAGCCCGAATGGAAAAGGTATATGAATGGCTAATGCAGGTCCAAAGTTCTGTAAAAATTGCTGCTGCATCACAATAATGCCAATGGCCCCGAGTTTACAAAAAGATGCTGGCCACTTCAGTTTGCACCACACATTGCTCCTGCCGTGCTGCCCATCCGGGTAACATCACAACTACTAACCCTAAACCTTGTGCAAGTGTGCCAAATCAGACTGTTCCAGGCCCCCGCAGCTATAAGAATGGCTTTGGCAGCAGGCAATAGCAATAGCAAAGCATTGAATTACTCAATGCCTGTTGACGCGGTCATCTCTAAGATAGACAGACAGCGCCAACTGGTGGCAGACTGTCACAAGCGCCGGTGGTGACAAATAAGTGAACGGAAAACAGCCCCTTAAGTACCCAATTGTATATCAACTAAATGATCTGCAATAGTCATCCTTGTACATTACAGTGTAATCCAGTTAAGGGACAGGCGACCAAGGTTGTATTTTATCCCTTATATTCCTATAATTTTTGAGTCCCTCCTAGTGTTATTCTTCACTACACCATTTGTACTGACCTCCCCGTGAATGGGCAGCTCTGGCGTTTTGACAACCCCTTAACTTGAACAACAGTCTTGTCACAGTATTGAAATAATTGTATGTGCAGGGACGTCCAGAGCTGCTGGAAGGTTCTGGGGCAGACCCATTTTACGTTTAAACACACATCAAGAGCCACCATCAAGTAAATAGCGTACCTGAATTCCCTATGCCATTTCACGGGTCGTTTCCTAAACGCTCTGACACCTTCGGGCAAGTTTACATTGAAGCAGGGTTCCTACCCTGACCTGCAGGCTGCACCGATATCGGAGTGGGATGTTACCTCCTAGGCTATCCCCTTGGCCTTGAAAAGGTTTTGATACATTTACCCGGTGCAGTAATTGCGAAGGTGATATTGCTAAAGTGAACGACAGGCGCTTGAGAGTGCGCTGTGCCACCTTGGCGAGAAGCAGAAAGGACACAGAGTTATCCACAATCAAGTAAAGTGCCTGAACGCCCCAAGCCAACCACATCCCCTTTGTAAGAATGTGCCTGTGACGGTGAACATTTAACATTGGCCTAGTACGATATAGTGTTTACAGCTATTTTGAAAATGCACACTGGTTACCCTAATTAACGCTGTGCCCCTTTAACTGAGCTACGGCGACGCTAGATCCAGCCAGTGGTAATGATATTCCTTGCTGAAGCGACCAGACTGCACTGGCCACCCTGAAACGCCGCCCGCAAACACCGAAACATTCAGCGCGCAAAAAGTACTTCGCAGTGCAATGCAGGCGCAAGCCATACCTGCCCGAACCTAGTCCTTCCCGAGCTCCACCACCAGAGCCTTACACAAGCAATTAGGCCTCTTGCCATTCGTCCTGTGGGGCCGTTGCAGGTGAACTGCAAAACAACTCAAGGGCATTCTCTTGTTCGCCTCGGGCCTAGTATTCCCACAAGGTAGCACCCGACACTGACCTTTCAACACTTTGGCTTCAACACATTCGCCCCGTGGAGGCCCTGCAGATGGACCGCAAGACAAGTAGTTTTAAGACAGAAAGTAGAGCCATACCTCCACTCGGTACTACTCAATTTGAAAGTGGCCCACTGGTCAACACCTGCAGAATAATTTCGGGTTCCGTGTTTGAACTGTCTAAAACAGTCCCAGCGGCCTTCAACTTCCGGGGGCTGCCTCACGCCCATACTGGCTGCAAGACACCGTTAAACCGCTGGCGGCGTGACGTCACACATCTTTGTAAAGGATCGTACCGTTCACGCCGGTCTTTGAACCACGCATCTGCACTGTCTCCAAACATCAAACACAGACAGTAAACACTCCATGACACGGAGCGGGAGGCCGCCAGCGGCATCACTGACTATTTGTGGCAGGGGTGAAATATGTTTGAGTCCCTCCCTCTGCAGTATTCAATATCCAATTGTACATCAAATATAATAGTCAGTAGATGAATGAATGTAATAGTCATCATTGTACCTTACAATGTTAAACACTTTCAGGGACCGAGGTAGTATTTTATAACTTTACATTCTTATGATTTTTGGGTCTTTCCTTAGTGTTCTTCTTCACTACACACAAAGTTTAAGTCAACACTTCCGCGTACCAGCTAAACACCCACGCCAGGGCTCAGATTTCCATTCGTGCTGCACACCGTTGTTGTATTGCGATACAAATTAAGTTATTCGGCTTTGTAATGCTGTGTGGCGACACTTGTCTCTTCCCGTCTGCATGCATTGCCCCAAACAGATACATATGCCCATGACTGGCCTGACTCGGGGGCTGACCGCTGGCCTGCCCCTGAACACAACTCACTCCCAGGGTTTTTTAATAAAATTGCCCGCACTGCCACCGAGATGGGACGGAACTTCCCAACAAAGCCTGCGCTAGGAAGAGCTATACAAACGTAACTAGATCCCCTTTCTTTACCTCCCGATCAATTTTAGTGAAGCCTTTGCTGCTCGTCCCATCGGAATGGGACTGTTCGCTCTCACGCGCTGTAGCAGAGGAAGGGCAGGGGCCGCAACATGAAATTTTTATTATACAGTGCACCAGCATAAACGTGAGCAGTGACCTTGGCCGAGTCATCCCAGAGGAGAGTATCCAACCCCTCATCTGCGTTAGCAGACACCACAAACCGAACAAAGCCAAGACTGCACACTACACCTCACAGCAACAAAACCGAACCTGCCTGCCTCTGCTCATCTCGCCGGTAATTGCCAACGGGCCTCCGCCCCCCGAGCTTCCGGGACTCAGTGAGTGAACCCGTGACTCTGTTGCCTCGAGCTTGTGGAGAGACCCCGCCCCGGCCCTCCAGGGCTCGCAAGTGGCCAGAGGCCTTTGAGGCCGTTAGTTACAATCCACAACTCCATCCAATCCAAAACGAGACAGCAGGGGTCACTATTGTACCACCGTCTACGCCTCCCCGGACATAGGCCTGCGCATGATTTGACCAAGGGTAGGTCTCCTAACTTCGTGGTAATTCTCTTGGTGCAATAATTGCTTTGCTGCACCCTCCTAGCGCGGGAAACTAGACATCGGAATGAAAATGGGCGGCGGACACTGGGTTGAATTCGCGCATGAAGCCCGTGCCAGCCCGACAGAGCCCCGCCTATAGCCCCCGCGACAAACAAGCGCCCAAGCCGCCCCAAATACTACACCCGGACTGGCTTGTCCCCGGGCGTGGGGAGCCACAAATCCCCGTGGACCGGGACCCAGCGAATGCGCAGCTTGGGGTAGTATCCTGGCACTCGCTGCCCCCGCGAAGATAACGTGGACTGACCCTACCACGTCCGAATGGAATGCGGCCCATGCACTGGTTGGTGTGCGTGAGGACGCGGCACGCGCCCCTCTATTGCATACCAGAGATCCACCAAGGACCAGGAATAGGCCGCCACGAAGGTCAAGCCCCCGCGGGCCGAACCATGGGACCGGCGCAGCCAGAACTAGTCCAAGGGGGAGAAGCAACGCGGTGCTCGCTGCTCTCCCCCGATTCAAACATCAGGCCCAACAAGGAGCGTTTGACTCGCCCACCTTATGGGGCGTTTTGTATAGTTCCTCCGGAGCGGGCGGCCCCTGAACATAGCGAGTCGCGGGGGGGCCCTCGCTGCCCCCCCCCACACACACACAACAGGCCCCGCGGGCGAGGGCCCTAATAACGGCCTGCACACACGACAGCCGAGGAGGGGGGGGCCTCGCGACACTCACCGCCCCCCCCTATACCCCCTTCCCCCACGCACCAACTGGCCAGCGAGGGCCGGGGACCCGGAGTCGGGTATGCCAAAATAAAAGGCTTGGTGCGAAGCCTCCGACCCCCTAAGGCCCCATGCCCGGTCTGCAGTATGCTGACCACGACCAGGGGAGGGGCCCGCTGCCCTTTGCAAACCGGGAGCTGTCCTACCCCAACATGACGCCCGCTGCCACGGCAATGGCCAGGCCTTGCAGCCATGCCCCGGAGGAGGGGGGGGGGCGGAGGTGAAACGCACTCACCGCAGACAGCTCCAGAAGGTCCCACATCTAAACGGCGTCATGGGCAGCCACAAAGAGGCCGCCAGGTGGGCGGGGAGAGGCACTTATACTGCATCCCCCGCCCACCCCTACCAGGAAATGACGCGGCATGGACCCCAGGGGTCCCCCAACAACTAGACTGGCTCGTGTGCCCTCATGTGGCACTAAGGCGGCCGCCCTCTAAGAGGGTCCCCTTCGTGGACCACGGGCAGCCAACAATTACATCATTGCCCTCATGCTGGTAATACCAGCATGAGATAAGCGCTGTGTTTGGCCTGAGCGAGCTGACTTGACGCTCGCTCAGGCCCAGGAAGCCTGGGGCTTTTCTCCAATCCGGCTGTACGACACAGCTTGGTAGGATAAACAGGAGCGCGCATGTCTGTTTGGCCGGCCTGAGACAGCGGGCCAAACAGACAGGTGCACTTTCAAGTGCCCAAACAGTCCTCCCTGACTGTTACGCTTGGCAGGATGGCCCTGCCCTAACCTCGGCTGGGAGTAATGAAAAATGAAATGATAACGTGGTTTTATTATCATTTTATTTTTCAGTGGGGCGATGCACCTCTGTCATAACGGCGCAGCCGCCCCGGGATTACCGCTACCCCTCCTGGAAGTCTGCTCTGGTTTATTTAGCCGAACAAGCAGTATCGCTGGCAAAATGGCTGCCTGTCCTCTCTGTTCGCTGTGAGTCTCACACTATAATCTGCATGGCTACCTAGAGCCTTTCTTAATACACGCCTCAACCAAGAAAGAGTACAGGTGACTGAAAGAAATGTAAACTTTCAGGCACTGAGCTAGTCGCTTTTGAATCATCAATTAGCAGTTCCAAGAATGAGCGCGAGGCTAAGTACGTCAGAGGCGAGAAAGCAGTGCAGGCCACACACAACATGAGCAAACAAAATAGCAGCAATTGAATCAACATGGCGTCAGCTATTATGACCATTCCAAAGTACTCCCTTTCTAGATTAGTTCTTTTCCTGTGGTTCCTTTTAATCTCTTTCGTCATTTTCTACCATTATTTGCTCTTTCACTTCTTTCCTGTTAGTGCCTTTCTCACAGTATCCCTTTTTTTCTCAAACTTCTTTTTTATTAGGCACATTAGGATTTCACAGAATGGCTGTACCACTGGATCCCTTTTGACATATTTTCTTTTATTTAGCTTTTGTCGACCCTGTCCAACGATGAATCCACCTTTTGTTTGGACTCACTTGCAGCATCGGTGCAGAAGACCGCTTGGTAGCACTGGGCCCATTCCTCTACCTGCACCATTGGTGGCTGTGCCCCCTGTTCTGTCCTGCATTCCCCTGGCACTTGGTGCTGATTTGAGTTTTGTTTTTAAAGTTTGAGGTTATGCGGGATGATAACACCAAGTATCCGGCCCAGGCACTCCCATAAGGAAAGGTAAGGCAGCAGTCTCGTGGCGAAACCTAGTGAGGGTGCCAAATTGATAAAAAGGCTTATGGGGAGCGCTCAGATTGGCAAAGCCCTATTGTGCCTAGAGTGCTGAAATTCTTTGCCCTTTGCTACCAAAGTCCTTGTTCTGGTCACCTCTATTACCAGAACTGTTGTTGGAGAGGTGGCAAATGTAGTTACAGAGGTGGCTAAAACATATGGGTAACAAGGGCAGTTATGGATTTGAAAGAGCGGCTATAAATGAGTGTGTAAGGGTAGTTGCAAAGGCAACTTCAGGGTAAAAAGTGCAGTTTTAGAGGGTTAAGTGAAGCCTGTAGAGTGTAAATGAAGCTGAAGAGACACAAACAATATTGGTTCTATGACAATAACTATGGTAACAAGCTTGCTAGGGGCCCAGCAGTTTGGACCGCCAGTTTGCGTATCGTAAATATGGCTTCATTGTCAGGGAGGAGGAAAATCACGAGTCTGAACTTTGCCACTGACGGATAATTGATGCAGCAACTTCTGAATGTATTGGATTTCACCTCATATTTCTACCTAGTAAATTTATCTCCAGGGGAATATTGCAGGGGTTCTGTATTTACCAGGAACAGGGGTGGGAGCACACCGCTTCACCTCCCAGCAAGGTTCGCCCCTGGCATTCTGGTTAATGCAGTCTCTTGTTGCTTGCTTTGCTCTAGTATTCAGAGTGTTTCGCCAGAGTTGGCGCAGATAGTGCTGATCTCTAGACACGTGTTTCTGGTTCTTTAACCGTCATCAACTCGCAACTGTAATTTCCCACATCTAATGCTCCACTTGGAAATTGATTAGCTGCTGCTTCACAGTCTCTGCTTGCATCCCCGCACAGTTCCTTCATGTATCCCCACACAGTCTCTTCTTGTATGTTGACACGGTCTCTTCTTATATCCCCACATAGCCTCTTCTTGTATGGCAAGGATGTTTGTAACAACCACAGGACACAACGGGAGAACTGCATCCGCGGAGGTGTATGTGAAGCGATGTGCGAGTGGGAGGCTTCTGAGCTGCCAGACGATAAAAGAGCTGCAGTTGTTAAAGTTTGCATTCCATGTACACACGAATGAACTTGAGGAACTGTTAGAAGGATACCAAGCCCTTTTCAAGAAATAGGTTAGCCATCAAGCAGGAGCAGCACATCTCACACATCACACCCACGGTCAATGACATAGTAGGAGAGCTAAGTGACACTGTTCATCATCCCGGGCCTCTACAGAGACTTGACAACATCAGAGTGCAGGGCGCAGAACTCAAGCAGATCACATCTTTTCCATCACACAGATCATCCTCTCACCCCTCCCTTCTGGCCAGCTCCATTCAACTCACAACTACTGTACCCAAGAGCTTTACCGCCTCTTTAAAATGTACCCAAGCTCTCTGCGCGACCCACTCTCCCCCATCAATCTCGTGTTACTGTTACGCAGACAATACGCATTTCACCCTTAAGTACGGAAACCCTTAAGGACTCATATTTAACTGGACAATGCCTCAAATGGTCAAATAATGCTGGATACCAACTGCAGCAATATAACACGTCACAATTCAAAATATTCATATGTGGTACATGGATCAAACACCACCATCAACAATATGGCCTCAGAAACAGCTGCAAGACAGTGGTTTGACATTACACTGACCCAAGTGTGAGTTCCTAAAAGAGTCAATAAGTTTCTTTGGATACCGGTTCTCAGCAGAGGGAGTAGACCTGTACCCAGACAAGGTGAGACATCAAAGCAGCTAGCCATCCATCACTGAGGTGCAGAGTTTTCTAGGCATGGCTAATTATTGAGGATGATTTCTTAAGAACCTGACATCCATCACAGCCCCCCTCAAGTGGAATTTGACCAAGTCTGCAACCCAGTGGTCGTGTGAGACCACCCAAGAAGAAGACTTCACAAAAATCAAAGAAGCTTTGTCCACTGACACCACCTTTGTGTATTTTGACCTTGAAAAACAGACTGAAACCTCAGTGGATTTCAGTCGTATGGGGTTAGGGGCAGTGCTATCCCAATGAGTGGGTGACGTAGAGTGGCCCCCGTAGCCTATGCAAGCGGAGCTCTCACCCCGACTGAACAAAGATATTCTCAAATAGAGAAAGAAGCCATTGCAGTTCATTGGGGGTGTTGGCACTCCCATCTCTATGTGTATGGACACCATTTCACTGTGTGCACAGAACACAAGCCGCTCATTCCTTTTTCACTGGGTCTGCCTCCAAGCAACTGCTCCGAATAGAGAAGTGGGTCCTACATTTGCAGGTATACTGTTTCACGCTGAAGTACAAGCTTGGAGCTCATAATTCTGTTGACTACTTATCCAGGCACCCTAGACTGGCCACAATGGAAGAAGCGGCCCGAGCTCTGGAGACCGAGGAGTATGTGAGGTTAGTCATCAAGACATCTAGGCATCTTCTGTTATCTCTGAATTACATTGGGAGTGCTACTGAGCAGGATGAATGCTGAAAGTTGGCCCTGTCAGCGGTGAGGTCTGATGACGTGCCTGTTTGAAACAGAATGTGTCTTTTCACACTCAGGAGGCTCAACGAATGCTGACAACACTTCACCACGTCCAGAGCGAGCTAGTAGCCTCTGCAGAAGGTTGTCTGTTGAACGGACACTGGTTGGTTATTCCGCAGAGCCTAGTGCCCGCAGTCATTCAGTTGGCTCATGAGGGCCACCAAGAGCTGGTAAATTAAGAGCTGAGTGGGCATTCATGGTATGGTTCCTTGTTAGACCTGTCAGCCTTAGGGTTGTCTTCCCTCCAAACTTTTTGCCTTACTCCTCCATTTTTGCTGATCTTGTTTTTGTTGGCCATAGGGCTCTGTGCACTTTACCACTGCTAACCAGGGCTAAAGTGTGTGTGCTCTCTCCTTTAAACATGGTGAAATTGGCTTACACCCAATTGGCACATTTAATTTACACGTAGGTTCCTAATACAGTGGTATTATATAAATACAGAGCCTGTAAAGTAAATGCTATTAGTGGGCCTGCAGCACTGATTGTGTCACCCACTTGAGTAGTGTTTTTAACATGCCTCAGGCCTGCCATTGCAGTCTGTGTGTGCAATTTTAAACTACCATTTCAACCTGGCAAAATAAATATTTTTCCTGGCCTGAACCAGTGACATAACAACACTTGAGGGCCCCCCCTGCAGTGTACATGGAGGCCCCCCCTTGCTCAAGACCCAGTCTGGAGCTCTCAGGCCACGGGCCCGCTGCCTGTGCACACTGCTGCAGGGCCTAATGTTCTGCCACTGCCTGAACCTTCCTTTTCTATACATATGTCACCCCTACGTTAGGTCCTAATTAGCCCATAGGGCAGGGTGCAGTGTATTTAAAAAGTTGGAGATGTACTTTTCACTTTTACATGTCCTGGTAATGAAAAACTCTTACATTTATTTTTCACTACCGAAAGGCCTGCTTCTCGCATAGGATAACATTGGGTTAACTTATTACATTTAATAAGTGATAACTTTCAATTGGGAGCAGGTAGGAATATCGATTTGGAATCCAAAGAACTGTAATTTGAAACCCTCCTTAATGGTAAACTTAGATTTTAACTCACAATTCTGAAAATGCCACTTTTAGAATGTTGGCATTTTCTTGTCCCAACCATTTGGTGCCTGCAGCCTGTATCCTGGGTCACCTGACTAGGTGTAGCTGACAGTTGATCGTTGTGTATTGCTCCCAGACAGTGAGACAAAGGGGAATAGTATCTGCCAGGATGGGCCATATCTGGCTTGATGAGGGGAGGAGCTGTCACCTATCACACTTGCACTCCTCAAAGGTTCTGCCCAGCACACTCACAAAAGTTTTTAACACTAGTCGTTTGTGACCCCAGACAAGCTGGGGCCAGGGCAGGGAGGCAGGAAATTCCAAACACCTCTGGGGGTGGAGACCTCCAGAACTGTCTACTACTTCAAAGTGGGCACCATATATAAATTATGGACCCTCAGACCCAACTCTTTAATATTCCTCTGGACCTGAAGCAGACTCAGATGGACTGCTGTGCTGCTCTGCCAGAAGAACTGCTACCCTTCTGCCTGAATAAGAAGGACTGGACCTTCATCTTGTTCCCAGGACCACCAGAGTGACTCCAAGGGCTAGTTGGCTGTCCTCCTGGTCAGAACCTCAGGGACAGAAAAGGCTCCCACCACCCTGAACCCAACACTTGGGCTCTCTCTGCTCCGAGTCTTGCACTCCAAGTAGTGCCACCCCAGTCTGGGACCCTCAGAAGTGGGCTTGAAGGTGCTTTACAAGCCCAGCTGTGGATCTGTGAGCAGAACCGATGCAGCGCAGTGCATCTCCTAACAGCTGTTTCGGAGCCGCTGCAGCGCAATGCATCCTCGATGCAGGACCTCACTTCACATCTTCTTTGGAGAACTGCCTGTGGGCATCGCATCGTCGACGCAGGACTTCGCATTGCAAGCGCCTCATCGACAGCATCCTCGATGACGATACAGAACTACAAATTGCAGCCCCACAGCTCCTCGGAACCACCACTGGGGGTTTCATCCACGACGCGGGATCTTGCAATGCTTCACAAACCAGGATTTAAGGTACTTGTTCAGCAGACCTATCGTTGTCCCTGTATCCGGTCCCCGCCCCATGGCAGACGGCCTGAACTTGTGACTTTGTCCTGGTCTGGTGCGACTAAATATCCACAGTTGGCACTATGTGCTTCTAGGCACCATTTTCACTTACATCTTTAAAATTGCATATTTCCAGTTCTTTTGATTGCATTTTTGTCATTTTGGTCTCGAATAATTTATTACATTTTACTCAATTTTCCTCTATGTTGGTGTGGGGTTTTTCTTGTGTTGTGTTTTTACAATATTACTGTTTGAAGTGCTGCATAAATACTTTACACTTTGCCTCTAACTTTATGCTGACTGCTTTTGTGCCAAACTACCAGAGGGATAAGCACAGGTTAATTTGGTGTTTGCTTGTGTTTCACCCTGACAGAGATTGTGGCTGTAGCTTGAATAAGGTTTCACCCCCTCAATCAGTAACCCAATTTCCTTCATTCCCTGTATTGGCTAAGGAGGTAGAAAGGGTTGTTTGAGGGTGCCTTATGTGTCAAGCATCTGTGGCAGTGGACCCACCAACCCCAATTATCACACACAAATTTCTCCATCAACCTTTTTTGAGGGCCAGTGCAGACTTTGGGAGTCTTCCCGATTGGCCAATATGCACTAGTCATCATTGACAATTTTCCAAGTACCCAGAAATAGAGGTAGTTTCTGTCACGACCAAGGAGGAGCTGATCCCTGAGCTACGAAAGACTCTGGCCACTCACAGCATTGTGCAGGAACCGTGCAAAGACAATGGTCCCCCATTCCAAGGACACGAGGTTGCTGACTTTCTGAAATCATTAGGGATCACACATTTGATAGCTACGATGGCCACAAGCCACTGGTGAGGTGGAGCGGTTCATGCGCACCCTTATAAAGTTGGGCGCATTGCACATGCCCAACACCAGCATCTCAAGTGGGCATTGTTCTTGTTTGTCAGGTTGTACTGGCAGACGCCTCACTCCACCACAGGCTACTCCCATAGTGATCTCTGCATGAGTAGTCATCTGAGAGAATCTATCCCGTACCACCGCTTGTGGTCCCCTGGTCTGCTAGATGGGGCCGCGGTGACTGCTCGGAGGGAGCACACAATGACATGAACAGTCGGCAAAGGCGAGCTCGAGAGGTAACACTGCAGGTTGGAGATCAGGTGTTAGTGCAAGATCGCAATCCTGGGAGTTTGAACCCGGGCCCTGGAGGGTCACCCGGTGAACGCACAATGGTCACTGCGAGTAGGGAGACTGAGGCGGGGATTCGGAATGTGTTTTGATTCACAAAGTGGGTGGGCCTCATGGGGAGTTTGTCTTGGAGAACAGTGGTGCACCTGAAGATAGTGTAGAAACCTGTAGTGCCGGGGAATCCCTAACCCCTGGATCGTGGGTAGATCCCTCTCCTCAACATAATGCAGGTGCTCAGGACTGGCTGGTATGTGGATGTGGTTCTGAGAGCCCTGGTCACCCTGGGGTGACTACTGAGGGTGAAGGTCGCTAGCATGCTCCTTATCACTTGGCGCCCACCCCCGGCCTAGGGTGAAATATTGTGATTATGTGCCAGAGTGGAGTGTGGAAACTAGCCTGAGATTCATGTTGGCCAGTCATGGACTGCGTGGGTGAGTGTGTGACGGTATGACCCGTGACGTAGGGTATTCCCTTCTATCAGTTGTCGGGTGTGGGAGTTTAATAAAGTTACTCAGTGTTCAAAGCACTCCATTGTGTCCTGTGTTGTATGGATGCACCTGGGATGGCCTCCTTGAGCCTGAACATTACAAAGAGTTGCCTTGTTTTAAAGTTGGTATCTTGTTTTTCTGCTGCACTAGGAACGTTGCAGGACATTGACTTCCTTAACTGATTAATAAAACCTGTTTACACTTTTCTCTGCCCACTTGCCCTGCCTCTTCCACTGCAGGCTTTGACAGCTCAGCACTTCTCCCAAAGTGGAAACTGGAAGCTGCCCTGCAGGTGGTGTTGTCAACAGGCCCCAGTTCTAGGAAACCGACTTCCTGGAAATTCTGATGCCCCACAAGACCAGCAAGAACACCATGCAGAGCGTCACTTGGCTTTCTAGAAGAGGAATTATAATGTAATCACGAAGAGACGCATGTCAGCTTCTCAGTGAAGAACACGTTGTATTCTGGGACTTGTAGTTTCACTTTTTACCCCATAGACTAAAATAACCCAGCAGGTCAGGTGCTGCTGACTGTAAAGCAAGGACTGGCTGGAGGAGTCACACATGAGTTGGGGACACATGGCAGCTTGGAATACTGACTGCCTTAAAGTGGACCAGTAAAGGATTTTTTTTTTTTTTCCTTTATTGGCATTTACTGATAAACAACATTCTTTCAACATCAGCAAATAAGGAGAAGGGGGAAAAGGGCAGGGAAAAGGGGAGTAACACAGAGCGCTCAGAAGTACAGTGGTAATTAACACATGTGCCTGTTAGAAACAGGGTCTCTAGTTGGCAGTGGTTTGCACTATGTCCAAGTAGGGACCCTCGCTCTAGTCAGGGTAAGTAAGGTACACACTGAGAATAACCCGTGCTCAACCCCTTGGTAGCTTGGCAGTCAGGCTTATCCCCAGAGGTAATGTGTAAAGTGTTTGTACACACACACACACACACTTGTACCCACACACACACACATAGTAACACAGTGAAAACAACACAAAGGCACTCCACACCAGCTTTGAAAAATAGGCAATATTTATCTGAGTAAACAACACAAAAACAACAAAAATTCAACATACACAAATCAAGTTATGAAGTGTTCAAAATTAAGCAAAGTTCTAGTTCTTAGGAAACTGTAGCTCCGACTAGGGCTATAGGGTCGCACTTGACCAGCACTAATCCACAAGTTTGTTCCGACTGCGAGAGGGAATGCGGGCCGGATACAAGAGTCGGGCAGACCCCAGTACAGTACCTTGGATATGTCAAAAATCAACAATGGTGCAAGGCGCAGGGGAGGTGAGGTGTAGCGAAAGCAAGTGATGCATCAGTTTCTTACCGCTGTGCAGGGACGTTGGCGCTCAGGGATGGTGCGTTGCGCAAAGGAGGTGAGGCATCAATGTAGCAAGTGAGGCGTCAGTTGCTGGAGGCGGTGCAGGGTCGTCGAGCCGCTAAATCCTGGGGATGATGTGAGGCTCTGGGGAGGTGATGCGTCTGTTGCAGGTGCAGTACCTTGGTTCCTTTCTGCTGTGCGATATCAATGTTGGAGTTGGCAGTCAAGACACGAGGCCTCGATTTCGTGGCATTGATGTCGAACCACTGGGCCACAGCTGCAGAGTCGAAGTGGTGCGTCATGACGTTGGTGGCACAGGGCTCAGAACTCCTGCAGCGGTAGTTCTTCTGAGACGCTGCTGCGTCATCGGAGCCTGCGTTGTAAGTCACGGTCGTTGCGACAAGCGGGGACCCTAGCTTCGGTGCAGGCAACGGCACGGTGTCAGAATTGCAGACAGGCACCGTTTCCGAAGTCGCTCAGCATCGGTTTCTTCTTGTAGCATGGAAACTCACTTCCAAGGGCCCAGGAACTGGAATTGGCACAACTTGGCAAGTAGGGCTCTCAGCAGATGAGCCCAAATACTACAGCTGAACTGTTTGAGGGCCCTAAGACTTCCAACAGGAGGCAAGCTCAACTCAAGCCCTTGGAGAAACTATAGAAAGTAGCATGTAGAGAGCAAAGTCCAGTCCTCTCACTCCCAGGACAGAAGCAGCAGGCAGCTGGCCAACACAGCAAAGCAAACAGCAAAGTGGCAGTCCCTCCTGGCAGTCCAACAGTTCTTTTTCCTGGCAGAATGTCTTCAGTCCAGTAGTGTTCCCAGTATGTGGTGTCAGAGGTCCAGTACTTATACCCATTCTAGCCTTTGAAGTAGAGAGACTTCAAAGAAAGGCCTTTGTGGTACCCAAGACCCTGCCCTTTTTGGCCCTGGTTCCAGACACACTACAGGGGATGGAGACGTCTTTGTGTGGGGACAGGCACAGCCCTATTCTGGTACAAGTGTCAGCTCCTCCCACCACTCTAGCTCGGGAAGGCTCATCAGCCTGGTGATGGGCCATCAAGATATGCAGGGCACACCTCAGCTCCTGTTGTGTATTACTGCCTAGAGTGAATTCACAAAGCCCAACTGTCATCCAACACAGTCGTTTATTCTAGGGACAGACAGAGGCACAGACTGGTTAAGTAAGAAAATGTCAACTTTCTAAAAGTGAAATTTTCAGACTTGCGATCTAAAAATCGCCTTCACTAAAAGATGTGTTTTTAAATTGTGAGCCCAGAGACCTCAAACTCCAATTTTCTATCTATTCCAAATTGGAAGATACACTGGTACGATGTTACCAGGCAGCTCCAATGCTAACCTATGGGAGAGATAGACCTTGCTGTAGTGAAAACCCAGTGTAGCAGTTTTTGACTACCAGGACATGTAAAACTCACAAGTACATGTCCTACCTCTTAAATACACTGCACCCTGTCCATGGGGCTGCCATGGGCCTATCTTAGGGGTGCCTTACATGTATTAAAAGAAAGCTTTGGGCTTGGCAAGTGGGGGCACTTGCCAGGTCGAAATGTCAGTTTAAAACTGCTCACACATGCGCTGCAGTGGCAGGCCTAAGACAGGTTTGTGAGGCTACTCATGTGGGTGGCACAATCAGAGCTGCAGGCCCACTAGTAGCATTCCAGTTACCAGCCCTGGGCACACATGGTGCACTGTACTAGGGATTTAGTAGTAAATCAAATACGCCAATCATGGAGAAACCAATTACCATCAGGTTTTAGACACAGAGCACTTGCACACTCGTCAGCAGTGGTAAAGAGCCCAGAGTCCTAAAGACAGCCAAACCAAAAGTCAACACACATTCAAAAACAGGAGGTCAGAAGCAAAAAGACAGGAGAAACCACGCCAAAAGATGTCAGGTCTAACAGTGCCCACCATTGAAAGGCCCCAAAAATGAATCTTGCAACTTAACTTTCCCGAAATTTAGTAAGCACTACAATCTGACCATCAGACAATGGGGCGTGCGACTACAGGAATCCCGGCATTTGTTTCACAGGCATCAGGGTGCAGATGATCAGGTTCAGTTGTGGCCCTGGATGCAGGCCTGCTTAGGGCCTGAGAGGAGGGGGGGATGTCTGGGAGGATGGCCCCCTTATTTGATGAGGGGGGATGAGTCTCTTTGTCGTAGAAAGGCTTGTGGAGGTTCTCAAATGTTCTTATGGTGGTTGCATGGTGGCATTAGTTCCCAGAATTTGGATTATTGCTCCTGGCAGTATGCTGTGTCCTGATACTATGTCTCTATAGTGGGGGCAGGCCATCTTCCCCAGTGCATTTGGCCAGGAGTAGGAGCATGGCCGTTAGTCACTGTGGGGGACATCCTTTACATAGCCCAATATGCCGACTAGGAGAGTTTGTGGTAGGGAGTAGCCTGTGATGGTGTGTATGGCACAGAACACCCCATCCCAGAAATCCGCCACCAGCAGACAATCCAATGCGAGGTGTAAGAAGGAGGCCTGAGGGGCAGTGCAACGAAGACAGCGCGCGTCCACCACCAAGCCCATTTGGAGAAGTTGTAGTGGGGTGCAGTAGAACCGGTGGAGAAATTTAAAGTGTATTAGCCGCAGTTTATAGTTGGAGGAGAGGGCTGCCGTCTGGCTGCCACAGTAGGAGCATCGGGCGAGGTGGGGGGTCAGTGTCTGTTTCCAGGCAACATGTGCCGCGGCTTGAAAAATGGAGTTGATTGAGTGACCAATTTGCACGGTGAGGGATTGGTAAGGATGTGCTCAAGAGCTTGTAATGTGGGAGGAGGCACGAAGTCATGTATCGCGTGGTAGGTGGCACGAAGTTGGTGGTAGAGTAGGATCTCGAGCACTGTAGGGTGTGCCATTCCAGCGGCCACAAATGGGGGTATGAAGTGGTCTTCTGGGTATAGGTCGGCAAAGGTTACAAGATCACACCCACGCGCCCTCGACTTGCAGTGGTGGCAGGAGGGGGTGTTCCTAATGGGTATGGCGGGCACATAGAGATAGGTAAGTCTGGGGCGCCGTCTCATGCCATCCAACGTCCCTGCACGCACTCCACCGTATCTATCTCAGCTCGTGGTGGTTTTTAGGGTGCATAGAGCTATGTAACAAGGGGACAGGGAGGCACAAGACCCACCTCAATAGCCGTGTGTGGTTGGAATTGCATGGGGTAGAGCCAGAAGTGAATATACGGTGCATGGGCCCTAAGCGCATAAAGAGCCATGTCGGGCGCACCCAGTCCCCCTGTGCAAGAGGAAGAGTGAGTATTTCCCATGAAATTCTGTGCTGTCTAACAGCCTAGATCAGTGTCACGAGGTTAAGGCACAGCCAGCGCAGTAATTGAGCAGTGAGTGGGAGAGGCATATTTGAGAAATGGTACAGGAACTTGGGTAGGATGACCATTTTTGAAATCGCTATCCGTACTGTCATGGACAGTGGCAGGCGGGACCACACCGGGACTATATCCTCCAGCTATGTCACAGCGCTACCGTAATTGGCCATCCAAATTTCATCTGGATCCCGGCTGGGCCAGATGCCCAGGTACCGAACTGGGTCAGATGCCCATTGCAGCAGGTATTCGGAAGCGAATGGCTGTGTGCAGTCGGATGGTTGGAGAAAGTGTGGACTTGGCGCAGTTAACATGGATACCTAAGTACCCCTTGAAGTGTATGACCTCGCGAATAACGTGCTAGATTCTCCTGCAGCTTGCAACACGGTCATGTCGTCTGCATACATCAACACCAGCAGACACCTAGCCGTGAAGCCAAAACCGCGGTGGGCATGGTGCTGCCGTAATCGGGCCACGAGGGGGTCCACCGCCACAGCAAATACAATTGGGGACAGTGGGCACCCCTGGCGTGCCCCATAAGTGATCGGGAAGGGGTCGGACAACATTGCATTGAGTTGGAGGGTGGCAGCGGGGGAAGTGTAGAGAAGCTGGATCTGTCTGAGGAATCGAGGACTGAGGCCGAGTCACGCGAGTAGCAAAAACAGATTCAGCCATTCAAGAGAATCGAAGGCCTTTGTGGCGTCCAGTAGTGCGGCAGCAAGTTGAGGGTCCAGTGTGTGCATGAGGGCTAATATCACGGAGGTTATGTGCAGTGCACCGGCCAGGGATACAGCCAGATTGATCGGGCTGCATGATAGTGGGAATCAGAGGGAGGTGGCAGTTTGCTAGCAGTTCGCCAAAGATTTTGTTGTCAACATTGATCATGGAGAAGAGCCGGTATGAGTCACAATGTATGACATTGTTCTGCATTCTGTCCATCAACTGTTGTTTTTGCATTTATCACCCCCGAGTGGGACGGGTATGCCCAGACGTGGGTCCCGTGCTCTCCATGCCACTGGAATCAAGCTATCCTGGCTGAAGAGGGGTGAAACCCCGAAACCGGTCCTAGGATGCTTGTTTCCAGTCCAGGGAGGACCTGGCTTGGCAGTTCGGGCTGGACTGTTCCCATGAGGCACAGGGTCAAGACTGATTTGCATATGGCTGGGTTCAAACTGGAATGGCATGGTGAGCAAAAAACGATGGATTTAGGCCCAGATCTCTGTACTGGGGTGAATGTATGACATTGTTCTGCATTCTGTCCATCAACTGTTGTTTTTGCATTTATCACCCCGAGTGGGACGGGTATGCCCAGACGTGGGTCCCGTGCTCTCCATGCCACTGGAATCAAGCTATCCTGGCTGAAGAAGGGTGAAACCCCGAAACCGGTCCTAGGATGCTTGTTTCCAGTCCAGGGAGGACCTGGCTTGGCAGTTCGGGCTGGACTGTTCCCATGAGGCACAGGGTCAAGACTGATTTGCATATGGCTGGGTTCAAACTGGAATGGCATGGTGAGCAAAAAAACGATGGATTTAGGCCCAGATCTCTGTACTGGGGTGAATGTATGACATTGTTCTGCATTCTGTCCATCAACTGTTGTTTTTGCATGAGTCACATCGGTCCGCTGGTTTATCTGGTTTTAGGGGCCGACATAATGACCGCTTTTCGTAGGATGGGTGGAAAGGCCCCGATCTCCAGAAAGTTCCCATACATTGTTAGTAAGTGGGGGGCTAGTACGGGAGCGAATTCTTTGTAAAAGGTGGTGGTCAGTCCATCCAGTCCTGGTGCTTTTTCACCCAGGAGTCTCTGAATGACCTGCACTATCTCCTCGACGGTGAATGTAGAGTCGATGTATGCCCGGTGAGCTCAGTCCAGCCACAGCAGCTGGATGGAATCCAGGTACGCAGCCTGTTCCCCGGCATCATGAATCGGCGTGGCCTCATGGAGCTTGAAATAGAAAAAGGTAATTGTTTACATGAGCCCCGCAGGAGTGGTCTGGTGCTCCTGCCTTTATCCAGGAGCTCAACCATGTAGGCGGAGGCTCAGGGTTTGCTGAGCATGCCAGCTAGAGTTTTCTCAGGGCAGTCACCCTAACCATATCGTCGTGCTGTTGCCTTGTGGCCGAGATATTTAGTCTCGCATGCAGCCTCCTCATCCAATTTGATTATCTTTCCAGAATAGCAGCCATAGTGGCAGTGCTTTTTGAGGTATAGTAGTCTAGCTCTAGGGAGCGGATGTCGCGTTCCAGCTTGGTGAGTTGCCCTCGTATTGACCTGAGGATGCCCGATTGTTTTGCAATGCACGCTCTGTGGATGACTACCTTAAATGCCTCCCATCACGTCGACAGGGAGGACACGGGGCCCTCGCTGGATGTGAAGTAGCCAACGATCACAGTGCTGACCTCATCGCAGAAAGCCACGTCGGAGAGCGCCCCTGGGGGCAGACGCCAGGTAAAGGCTCGAGGGGCCGCCAGTGGCAATGTGAGGTCCAGTAGTACAGGGGCGTGGTCTGAGAGAGTGTGGGACAGGTGTGCCACCGAGGTGGCCCAGGTTTTTGTGTTGCGGGACAGTAGCCAGTAGTCTATACATGACAGCGCTTTGTGGAAACCTGTGACGCAGGTGCCCTCTGTGCTAGTCTTGTGTGTAAGCTGCCAGACATCATTTTGGTAGCTTTCTTCCATGATCATGTTAAGTTGGGATGCAGCGTTGGGGTTAAGGTGTCTGGAGGCGCCTGCTCGGTCCAGCTTGTCATCTAGAGTCACATTGAAGTCCACCCCTAAGGATAGCTCCCGGGCCCAGGCTGTCGATCAGCCGCCAGATCTTGGAAAAAAGTTGGGTCTGTCAGTGTTAGGGCCATTGACCACACTCCACAGCTAATATGACAGTGTATCTGTGTAGTGTGCCAGCAAGGAGTATATATCTTCCTTCATCATCATGGAGGGCTCGCCAGACCTGCCCCGGCAAGTCTTTGCGCATCAGTATTGCTGACCCCCTGGCGTAATTAGAGTGTAGGGATGTGTAAGCAGTGCTTGAAATGGAAAAATAGAAGTGCAGGTACTCTGTAGCAGAGTATCTGCTTCTTTCTGAGAAGTGCTGATACTCTCCAAGTAAATGCATTACGTCTCTCTTGAGAAGTGCCGGTACTCTCCCTCTCAAAATAAAAAAGTGCCGGCACTCTGTACCGGGCAGTACTGGCCCATTTAAAGCACTGTGTGTAAGCATCCTGACACCAGCCCAAGCACAATCTCGACGCTGTGGATTGTGTTAGGTGGAGTTCCTGAAGGTAGAAGATGTCTATGTGGTGCCGGTGGTTGAGGTAAGCATGGACCAGACAGGCCTTTCTGCTGTCTTTGAGCCCTCGGCTGTTCCAGGTCAAACATTTAGTGGTGGTCATAGCTGTGTGTGTGTGTGTGTGTGTGTGTGTGTGTGTGTGTGTGTGTGTGTGTGTGTGTGTGTGTGTGTGTGTGTGTGTGTGTGTGTGTGTGTGTGTGTGTGTGTGTGTGTGTGTGTGTGTGTGTGTGTGTGTGTGTGTGTGTGTGTGTGTGTGTGTGTGTGTGCGTGTGTGCGCGTGTGCGTGCGTGCGTGCGTGCGGTGTGCTAGGGCTTTGTTAGGGAGGGCCATTGGTGGTCGGCCGCTGGGGTGGACAAGGGCTTAGTGTGCTGCTGTGCAGAGGACATGCCTGAGGGGGAAGAAACAAGACAATGAAACGCAGACAAAACCCACCCACCACCCGCTCCAACCCCCAAACATGGTTGAAAACAGCATTACCAGCGCCCACCCCTACATCCATCCCAACAACATCCAATAACCTGGAAATCATCCCTGAGGGCAGTAGGAGGCCAGGAGAACTTCCCAGTCTAAGTTCAACTGGGTGCCCGATGGGGCACTGGGCACCCAGAGTGCGTTCAGTAAAGGATTTAATGACAGTCATTATTTACTTTCTTTCCTACTGCCCCCTGAAAGTTTAAGACAACATACACAGGCAGGCCAGATACTACTCAGGGCTTCATTCCATAAAGCACAACATGTACTTACTGCACCCAGCACATACACCCCGGGGTGTGATATATATCCGGCGGGGTAATTATCTCCTAGTCTGAGTTCTGCTTGTTGGAATGAGACCTAACGAGCACAAGCTGTGTTTACCAGGTTGCAACAGGTTTCGCCTTTTTTCCTGCACTTTTCACCCTCACCTACCACATATGTCTCAGGAAAATTGCTGAAGTGCTGATCCTGGGTGCAACCTCCGGACTAAGTACTGTTTTCTATTTACGCCACTGTTCGAACGCAGAACGGCGTCTCCAGCTGCTTCCCGAATGCAAACTTCAGTTGTCTGATGGAGCAAGGACTCACAAATGAGACTTGCTCGGATGCAATCCTCTTAAAGTATTAATGTATTAAATTGTATTGTTCATACTAACTATTGCACACACAAATACAAATAGCAAGGAAGCTTGCCTATGTGTTTTTACTAACAAGTAACGCTTGTCTATTCTAAAATGGCCACTAAAACGCGGGAACTTTACTGGGCATGTCTCAACCATATCACGTGGTGTGACGTCTTTCTTTGCTTGGTGGGAAAATTCTTGCTTCTGCGCAGTGTGATTTAAAATGGCTGCTATATGTTCTCACATGCTACAGCTTGCTCTTATGTTTTGTTTAAATTGTAATATTCTAACGCTATTAATGCGGGTAAAAGTTTATAAGTAAAAGGGAATAGAATAGACAGAGTGGGTATACAGTGAAACATTTTATTTGTGATTTTAATATTTTCTTCTTTGACTTTATTAGTTCGTAAATGTTGGGCCTGGGGTTGGTGAACTGAAAACTCGAATGACGTGGGTTCTGCGCATGCTCCTTGAAAGACTGCCCAGAGCGGAAAGGGATGAAGTCAACCTGGACGTCGTCCAAGGCCATGACCTGTTGGCCAATATTGTCATATTCATGAATGTCCTTATAAAATTGTAACAATGTACATGAAAAGGCACAAACTTTGTCATAAGACGGGTGGGAAATAAAGCAAATGTATTAAATTTGAGGGGCGGTATTCTAAAACAAAGAGCTTTAAGAAAATGAATTAAATCAATATGGTGTGAGGATCAACCCCCTGTCCCCATCCAATCAGAAGTAGTGGCCCCATAAGTTAGCAACATTAAGGGGAGGTACATGGGCGTAGAAGGGTATAATAGATATAAAATTAGCAAATTAGTTAGCACAAGCACAAGCACACGCACAGCGCACAAGCATTACGCGCATTCAAGCTTAAGCACAGCTGGAGGAGCAGAGAGGCTGATCGATTGCAGACTGAACCGCTGTCCAGAGAGGTCCTGAGGTGGGGGCGGCGGAATCCATTAGAAGGAAGAAACGGGAGAATCGAGGAGAAGCGAAGTACCAGAGAGGGGAACGACGCAGGCGTTGTGGGTAGAGAGGTCACCGGTCCTGTCCTGATCCGGGAGGAGTCTTTTTGCTCTTCATCCTTCCAGGGTCCTATCTTTCAAACTCCTTGGCCAAGGGGTTTGGTTCTCGCACTTAGGTAAATATAAATGCAAACCTTAGTTGCGCTGCTGTCTCTATCTTCTCTTTTTCCTAAGGGACCGTCATTAATCGATAAATCATTGTTGTGTTTCCTCCTTGAGATTTGATTCAAGTACAATGTGGCTTTGTATTTTACTCTGCTAAATCTTTAGATAAACATTTTAAAACTTCTTGACTTTGTGATTATTTAGAAATTATGAATTGTATGGAATGTCACTCATTTTAAATTTCCCAACTAGCAAAGGATTCATTGGTAAGTCATTACTCTTCAATCAGAAGGTAATTGGTAGCAGGGATTTGATAAAGAGTACCAACTGACCCACCAGCGGAAATTGCTAGCGTAGTATGAATGTATGGGCCCAAGTGAGTATTTTGTGTATGAATGCTCGTTGCTAGTAACCCGCTGGATCAGTTTTCTGGTTAGCAGAGGATGGTTGTGCTTTGTTAATTGGGTAATGAGAATTTTATTTTTATGAACTAACATCCGCTTTTCGTTTATAGTTTTGTTTTATGTTGTCTAGAATCCCCGGGGAAAATTGAGAAGCGGTTGGTAAGTGGAAGCCATACTGCAGTGAGGTTATCTGTCAGGCAGAAATAGTACTGAAAATTTAAAATAGGGCTATCAGTACTTGTTAGGGACTCTATGTGTGTGAGTAACAGCTAAGGAATATGCTAGTGAAAGTTTGATGTTATATCACCTAGAAAGGGTAACATTGAAGAAGTAACAGGTATTTCTGAAACTTGCGTGAAGAGTAGACGGAAATGTTTTACTCGTAATGTAGTAAACAGAAGAGTTTTACTAAGAAGTGAGAGAATCTATCTTTTCAAATTAGCGAAACTGACACGATAGCGAATGTTTTATGTTGTTATTGAATTTAATTTGAAAATAGGGAGAATAAAACTTTGCGTACGTTTTTGTAAAGGGAGGGTCAGCTGCCGGAGAGGAAGCTGACGTCACAAACGCCACACTGGGATTGGTTAAAACCGCGGGCGTGAAAAGACTCTTGTAAAGGAGGGGTCAGTAGTCAGGAGTAACACTGACGTCACAGGTGTCGCGCTGGGATTGGTTGAAACAGCGAAGGACAGAAAGGCGCAGATTGTAAAGGAGGTGTCGTCAGAAAAGACGTCACTGAAAAGCCGCGCTAGGATTGGTCCAGAAGCATAAGTTAGCTGGAACTTAATTGGTTGTCAACATAGAAGTCGAAATCTTAGTGGACAGTGGAAATTGTATGTTTAAACGCGATCCGACTTTAATAGGAACTCGTCCAGACAGGAGATTCCTAGGTTTTGCAGAATATAATTCAATAAACAGATATTTACCCAGAATGTACGGAGAAAAGAGAAAAATGTCACTTCTACAAAAGGTTAAGAATTATTTTAAAAAGGACAAAACAATAAAGACTAGAGAAGGGATTATCATTCCCCCAGCTAAAACGCCCGCTTCATTCATGATGATGGAGAGAGGTTATCATACTTGTGTATGGTTAGAAAATTGGATAGAATATACCAAAAATGATGGAATATTAGCATTTCCAGAAAATGGTACTTTCAATGGGAGGATTCTTCAAAATTTGAGATTAAGAATGAATGATTTAGAATCCAGACCTAGATTGACTCAATACGAAGCCTTAGAAGAATGGGAAACTGAGGCATTTGAACGTGACCGATCCAGAAGTAATAGGAGTTATCGGGGATTCTTTCCCAGATACCAAAACGTGTCAAGGGACGGTCAGATGAAACAGTGGAGAAGAGCAATGCTTACAGAGGGTCTGTATCCCATATTAATGGCAGAAGAATCGTCAGGGAGTAAATGCACAGAAAAGACCAAACATTTGGCTAGATTTGGAGATTCCGAAGACAAATTTATGGAAGATTTATTAAAGAATCCACCACCATATCAAGAAGGGACAAGTGGATGCACCCCAAGTGAACCCTTGTTACGGACACCCTTGGTGCCTGAAGTATTACATGATTCACCAGTTAGTAGAGTGCTTCACGATAAAGAAAAGGAAGCGATAGATAGAAACAGAGCAGAATTAATTCAAAAAGTAACGCAATTGAGTGTTCACCCTGATTCATTGACCATACCTGTAACGATTGGTCCAGTGGTTCCCTTATATGGTGACAAGGCAATTTATCCCAAACCTCTAGTTGTACCTACACCTGTGAATGTTCCTAAACCGGAAGCAGTAGTAATGGTTGAGGATCACTTTAGTGATTGTGAGTCTATGATTTCATTAATGGACTTGCCCATTCGAGATTCTGTAAATAGTACTCCAAGAAGAGTAACACCTAGTTGCTCCAAAGATGTAAACATAGTAACCTCATCAGGAACTAAAAGTGCCACAGTAGTTACACCTGAAGATTTAGAAAGGTGGGCACAAGGATCAGACAAACAGAATTCACCCCCAAAGATCATGGACATTTATAAATTAAAAGTTGAATTAGAAGAAATGATAGCAGGAAATGTAGGAGTAGATCGCCTAAATACTTACGATGAAGAAGAATTATTGTTCGTACGCAGAAGCATCACAAGAAATGCAAAAATATTTCATGAGAAATTATCAGATTTAGCTCAACAGATGGGAATTGAAATAGGGAAGTCAAAGGTGCTGCAAAAACCCTATAGAGCAGATTTTTCAGACAAAGATTTAGAGAATATGAATGCCTCAGGAAGGAAATTACAAGTAAAGGAATTAATGACAGTTTTGCAGAAATGGGGAGAGCTAGATAAATGGAAAGCTAGATGGACAAAGAAAAAGGAAGAGGGGAAAGGAGATCAAATGTACCCGATGCGAGAAGTTCCAGGAGGGGGATATGTACATGTCCCATGGAGCAGACAGGATATTTTATCATTTACGAACGATTTTCCAAAATTGAGAGAAAAGCCAATTGAATGGTACAAGCAGGTTGAGAGGTTTGTGAAGGTGTCAAAGGTGTTGTTGAAAGACTTGGATGGTTTGTTTGACATAGTGGTACCTGCAGATTTGTGGACAGATTGCAAAATCACAATTGATTGGCCTAGTGAGGAGTATCCTAGAGATCCAAAGGCAGGTGCCCCATCTAATGATGTAATGAAAAAATATCAGCAGGTGATAACATATTTGAAGGGAAAAATACCACCAAAGGAAACAGATTGGGTGAAAATAGACAGAACTACCCAAGAAGCCAGTGAATCGGTACATGCCTACTATGAGCGTTTATTGCAGGTATTTAAGCAGTATAGTGGATTTGAGGACATTGGAGATAAAAACATGAGTCAGTTTGTTTACCGATTTGTTTACGGTCTGAAGCCAGAGATTTGTCAGATGATTAAGCAGCACATGTTGTGCTGGCAGGGAAAGCCGATAGATGAAATTTTGAAATACGCGAAATATTGTGGAGATGACATTGAGGATAGACACAAGAAATTGCAAGAGAAGGTGATGTGGGCTCAGGTGAAAATGGCTGAGCGACAGGGAATTAATTTGGATAATCCAAATGATAATCAAGGAAAAGATTCTGGAACGAATGGGGACACTGGGAACGGAGGAAAAGTGAGAGGACGAATGAGCAGAGAAGAGGCTACAAAGAAGTTTCCTTGTCATGGGTGCGGAAAATTAGGGCATTGGAAGGATGAATGTAAAAAGATTCGGAATAATAATGGCCCAAATCAAAATTTAAATCCACAGACACAGAATGACTCACAGCAGGGTGTAAATCCTCAGAGTCAGTTGCCACCTGCACCTATACAGGGTAATGTAAGCAGAGCAAAGCACGGTACGGACGTCGGATATCAAGGAGGAAGTGGTAAGAATGATTATGTAACATCACAATTTCTTTTACAGGACGATTTCAATACCTATAATTTAAGACGGTGCCTGGGAGAGGGGAAGAAGGAGTGCGTACTTGGTGCATCCTTACCGGTAGATCAGTCCGGTCCATATGTTGAAGGAAATGTGAAAGGTAATGATATTACTTTTCTTTTGGACACTGGTGCTACTAGGTCTACTGTGAGAACAGCAGACATCCCAGACCTTCCTCTCTCTGGAGAAGCTATCCAAGTTGTGGGAGTGGCTAATCAGAAGATTAGAACACCTCTTACCAAACCAATGGAATTAAAAATCAGAAACTTTAGAGAAATGCATCAATTTGTAGTATGTGATTCCAGTCCAGTAAATTTATTGGGCAGGGATTTGCTCTGTAAGATGAACTGTACAATTTTCTGCACACCGGATGGTGTGGCAATTCAGACCCCAGATGAAGACCATGTATATAAATTTATGATTGCAAAGCAAGGTACAGAAGTGGATGAGATGTTTTCCCTGATAACAAAAGACGAGTTACCAGAAGAACTGAAAACTACAGTGAATCCCATGGTATGGGATTTCACGGGAAAGGAAGTAGGACTTATGGCCAAAATAGACCAAGTAAAAATTACTGTAAAGGAAGGTGCGATTTACCCAAACACCAGACAGTATAAAATGAGTGCAGAAGTAAAGGCAGGAGTAATTGAAGAAATTGACAGAATGGTAAAACAAGACATATTAAAGGAAGTAATGAGTAGCCCTTGTAACTCACCAATCATGGGTCTAAAGAAACCCAGTGGAAAATATAGGATTGTTCAAGACCTGCGCAAAGTAAATAAGATTGTGGAACCTTGTTGTCCTATAGTACCAAATCCTGCAGTAATCCTATACCAGATTCCTTGGAGTGCAGGATGGTTTACTGTGATCGATTTATGCCAAGCATTCTTTTCGATACCCTTGCATCCAGATAGTCAGTATCTATTTTCATTTAAATTTGAGAACAAGGTCTATGTATGGAATCGTGTCCCTCAGGGGTACACAGAAAGTCCTTCCATCTTTAACCAAATATTGAAAAAGTGTCTAGAAAAACTGGTGATGCCAGGAAGCTCAGTCTTAGTGCAGTACATAGACGACTTACTAGTGGCATCTAACACCAGAGAGGATTGTGTTGTTGACACCATAGCATTACTAAATCATTTAGCAGAAGAAGGTCATAAGGTGTCACCTGAAAAATTACAGTTCTGTACTACAGCAGTAAAGTACCTAGGACACCAAATTGAGAGGGGCAGAAGGAGAATAACAGATGAAAGAATAAAACTAATAAAGAAAATGCAGATGCCTGTCTCTCAACGAGAAGTAAGAATGTTCCTTGGAATAGTAGGGTACTGTAGACAATGGATATTAGGATTTTCTCTACTAGTAAAACCATTGATTCAGATGACGAAAAAGAAGGCAAAAGACCCAGTTGAATGGGATGATGAAAGTGTAGGTGCATTTGTAAAACTAAGAAATGCTTTGTGTGCAGCACCTGCCCTAGGCATGCCTGATTATAAGAGAAAATTTGCATTATTTTGCCATGAAAGAGAAAATTGTGCACTTTCAGTCCTAACCCAAAGACATGGTTTGACCAGACGTCCTATAGCATATTTTTCTGCTACATTGGACCCAGTGGCAGCTGCGTTGCCTGGTTGCTTAAAAGCAGTAGCTGCTACTTGTTTGAGCATTGAACAAAGTGAGTCAATTGTAATGGGACACCCTGTAAAAGTGTTTGTCTCACATGCGGTTGTGATTTTGCTGACAAGAACCCGAACTCAGCATCTTACCCCTAGTCGACTGACTAAGTATGAAAGAATAATACTGGGTGCTGAAAATGTGACCATTGTAAGGTGCACAATAGTAAATCCAGCTACCTTACTACCAGACCCATATCATGAGGAAGTTAAAGATGACGAAGAAGAGCATGATTGTTTACAAGTTACAGAATTGTGCACAAAACCGCGTCCTGATATTCAGGAACTACCTCTCAGGGAGCCAGACAGGGAGCTCTTTGTTGATGGCTCATGCCAAAGGCATGAAGATGGAAAACTAACTGCAGCATATGCAGTATGTGAACTAACTGGAATAGTCGAAGCATCCTATTTACCAGGGGTAAAATCTGCACAAATAGCTGAATTGATTGCTTTAATAAAAGCTTGCAAAATTGGGAGGAACCAAAAGGTAACTATATTCACTGATAGTCAATATGGTTACGGGGTTGTGCATGATTTTGGCCAATTATGGATGCAGAGGGATTTCATGACTTCTTCAGGATCCCCCATTAAAAATGGACAGTTCGTAAAAGAACTACTGGAAGCAATACAATCACCAAAAGAATTGGCTGTGGTGAAATGTGCCGCACATCAGTCAGGAGATGACTGGGTGGTAGTCGGCAACAGATACGCAGATCTGGTGGCTCAACATTGTGCCAAAAACAGATTAGCAGTAAACAAAAGGGTGGAACGAATGGGAATCAGCTGCCAACTTATGCTGTTTGCACCTCCTGAAACTTGGAATGATGTAAAAAGATTGCAAGATGATGCTGATGAGAGCGAAAAGAGTATATGGATTAAAACAGGATGTACCCAAAAAGCAGAGGATGATGTATGGACTTGTGCTGACGGCAGACCAGTCATGCCTGATTGTCTGCTTTCACAAATGGCCAGGATGTATCATGGAGACACACATGTAGGGAGAGATGCAATGATCAGGCTCTTTAGACAAAATTGGTTCAATCCAAAGTTTAGGGCAGTAGCAGAGAGTCTTTGCCAGAGATGTCTAACTTGCCAAATGCATAACCCAGGAAGAAAAACAGTAATTGGGTTTGGAAAAATTGGAAAGGCAGAGGGTCCATTCATGAGACTGCAACTTGATTTAATTCAGTTACCACCATGTAGAGGGCTGAAATATGCACTAGTCATAGTGTGTCTATTTTCCAAGTGGGTGGAGGCATACCCTACCAGAAGGAATGATAGTCTTACAGTTGCAAAGTTGTTACTACGCGAACTAGTACCTAGATTTGGTTTTCCAGTAACTTTGGAATCAGATAGAGGAAAACACTTTAACAGTGAAGTGGTTAAAATACTCTGTGAAGCATTCCACATTGAACAAAAGTTACACTGTGCATATCGTCCAGAAGCTTCTGGAGTGGTGGAACAATTGAATGGCACGATAAAATCCAGACTGGGAAAAATGTGTGCTTCAACATCATTAGATTGGCCAGACGCATTGCCTCTTGTTTTAATGGGACTCAGAAGCATTCCTGATAGAAACACCGGATTGAGTCCGCATGAGATAATAATGGGAAGAGCAATGAGACAATCACATGTACCCACGAATAAACTGCTGAATATATCAGATGATATGGTTCTGGATTATTGCAAAGGACTGGCTGACTTAGTGTGTTCTGTCTCTCACCAGGTTGGAGAAGACGCAGTTTCCAGACAGCCTGAACAAGAACATGATCTGAATCCCGGAGACTGGGTGGTAGTGAAGAATCACACCAGAGAAACGTGTCTATCACCCAGGTGGGGCGAACCATATCAGGTCATACTGATTACGAACACAGCAGTGAAGTGTGCAGGATTTCCTAATTGGATTCATGTAAGCCACACCAAAAGAGTACCAGATCCTGAAGAAGAAAATACTCAGATAATATCTATTACTGAGGAAGCTGAAGGTTGCCCAGCTGAAGAATCTCGGGCCCGAGATTCAAGGGAAGCTGACGAAGAACAACCGAGCACAAGTCAGGACTGGATACCAGTGGTAGAAATACCTGAGATCTACTACAGAACAAGAAGTCAAGTAAATGTAGAAGAAATTGAAGACGATCAGATAGGTGAAGAAGAAGCAGCTCAGGAAGAAGAAGAAGAACAAACACAAGAACCTGAGCAGGAACAGATAGGGAGAGGAAACTGGGCTCAAATTAAAGAAGAACAATCAGACTTTGAGCAGGGACAGACAGGTTTAGAAGAATCCGGTCAGGCTGCAGAAGTTCAAAGTGCAATAAGCCCTGATCAGAACCAGTTAGATCAAGAAAAATACACCGAAGAAGAAGATCTTGAGAATTTCGAGAATGAAATCGTAAATCAAGAACAAGATCAGTTACAAGAGATCCACAGTGAAATAGAAGAAGAAATAACAGTAAGACCTGGAAAAGAACAAGGAGAAGAAACTGAAATAAAAGAAAACGAGAGTGTGCCACAACTAGAAAACAAAAGAATTTCTGAAGAAGGAAATAAAGAGTCAGTACAAACAGAGAAAACAAGAAAAGGTGATCATTGGCCTAGCGTCATCAAAAGAGTAAAATACCACATAACAACCAGAAGTGGAGATCCAGAACAAGTGAATGAAGTAACAAGTCAAACAGAACAAAGAAATAAAAGTGAAAAACGAAGAAGCAAAAGACTGAAACTGGTGAATAACAAATTTAAAGGTCCTGATTGGACTTATATTATTCTCGAAGATTACGAAAGTTCAGAATCAAGTGAAAGTGGTGACGAAGGAAACAGTGCAGAACTGACTTATGAAAAAGAAATAGAACCACCTTGAGAACGTGAAAAGACTTGAAGAATACGATAAGAAGAGCAATCTTCCTTGACAGAAATGACTGACGATAGAGTTACTGGGAGACCAAAGCAGAAAGGTTGTAAAAGATGTTGTGCTATATGCATATGCAACCTGGTAGTGATGCTTATAGTGTGGTTAGTTGTGATCGTAGCAATTCCTTATCTTATGATAATAGATAAAAAGATTAACAACGAAACTAAGGGAAGAATAGATAACTTGAAAAGTAATAGAGTAGAACTAAAGGCAGAAGACAAACCAGAATTTCATCACGAAGTAACAGATAACGACACTAGTTTAAATGTTTTCACAAAGTTATTATTTCAATATGTAGATACTATGGAAGTTAGTAATTGTTATGTTTGTATGAAATTACCTGAATCAGTAGCAGAAGGGTTAACGTATCATCACTTGCCATTAACCTATGGCATATCATGTAGTGTAGTAACTAGTTTATTTTATAGAACAGGGCGACTTCAGTATTATTATTCAAATATAGATGTGATATTTTCTGAGGTTCCGATTCGAAAGAATATGAATCCAGTGCTTAGTAGCAAAGATGCACAGTTTATGGGAGAATTTTTCTTAACAATGAAAACAATAGACATAACACATGCACATAGAAGCAATCTAACATGTTCTTTACATGAAGAAGAAAAGGTGTTTTTGAATTTAGTGGAGAGTAGAAGACAAGATTTTCAAAAGAAAGCTTCTGAGCATAAGGCTCATTTACCACCTTGGGCTGAGAAAGAGGGTAGTTACACACCTGGCAAGGCTCAAGCTGCTATGGCTCTAGATTTTGAAAAGACAGGGAAAATTTGTCTACATAGGTTAAAGACAGAGTATAACAATGTTTTCATCAGTACCAGTGAATGTGAACACAATTTCTTAATTCTTGGAGGTTGGGGACTAAAAGGAGGAACAGATTCAGTTTTTCCTGGAATCTATTATGTATGTGGGAGTAAGGCCTACTTTAGGCTTCCTGCACGGTGGTATGGAAGTTGCTATTTTGGAATAGTATTTCCAAAAATATACCACGTAAAAAGAAACACTGGCAGCAATGAAAATACTAGTGAATTAACACGTAGAAAAAGAGCTAGTTTTTCAGAAATTTTAGGTGATATATTTGGTGCATTGATACCTTCAGTGGGAATAATTCTGAATTCAAGGAAAATATGTAAATTATCTACAGTGGTTGATCGTTTATCAACTGACACTGCAGGAGGATTTCTAATGATTAATGCGGAAATGGTTGCGATTAGATCTATGGTTATGCAAAATCGACTTGCTCTTGACATTATTTTGGCAAAAGAGGGCGGAGTCTGTAAATTATTGAAGACAAAACACTGTTGCACTTACATACCTGATAAAAGTGCAGAAATTGGAACATATATACAGAATATAACAAAACTTGAGAAAGAACTAAAACCACTGGAAGTTGATAGTGTATGGGAAAGATTGACCAGTAGTATTAGGTCAATTGGTACTTGGTTTGCTAATATAGGGAAAGGACTTATAGGTAAAATGTTAGTACCCTTAGCAGGGTTAGCAATAATAGTATTTTCAATAATAATATGGTGCAAATGTTGTAGAAGGAAGGAATCATATAATGTGACAGAAAAAGGAAAGAAGAGAAAGTTTGATGAGATTGAACTTGAAGATTTAAGAAGTGAATTATACAAGAAACTGAAAGGAGATGTGAAAAGTAGAAAGTGTAAAAATGAAAATGAAACCATAATATGCTAAAGGTTGGCATCTGGTTGTGGGTAGTATTTTGATGGCTCAGAAACGCCATCAGAGAGGGGATTGATGGAGCAAGGAATCACAAATGAGACTTGCTCGGATGCAATCCTCTTAAAGTATTAATGTATTAAATTGTATTGTTCATACTAACTATTGCACACACAAATACAAATAGCAAGGAAGCTTGCCTATGTGTTTTTACTAACAAGTAACGCTTGTCTATTCTAAAATGGCCGCTAAAACGCGGGAACTTTACTGCGCATGTCTCAACCATATCACGTGGTGTGACGTCTTTCTTTGCTTGGTGGGAAAATTCTTGCTTCTGCGCAGTGTGATTTAAAAGGGCTGCTATATGTTCTCACATGCTACAGCTTGCTCTTATGTTTTGTTTAAATTGTAATATTCTAACGCTATTAATGCGGGTAAAAGTTTATAAGTAAAAGGGAATAGAATAGACAGAGTGGGTATACAGTGAAACATTTTATTTGTGATTTTAATATTTTCTTCTTTGACTTTATTAGTTCGTAAATGTTGGGCCTGGGGTTGGTGAACTGAAAACTCGAATGACGTGGGTTCTGCGCATGCTCCTTGAAAGACTGCCCAGAGCGGAAAGGGATGAAGTCAACCTGGACGTCGTCCAAGGCCGTGACCTGATGGCCAATATTGTCATATTCATGAATGTCCTTATAAAATTGTAACAATGTACATGAAAAGGCACAAACTTTGTCATAAGACGGGTGGGAAATAAAGCAAATGTATTAAATTTGAGGGGCGGTATTCTAAAACAAAGAGCTTTAAGAAAATGAATTAAATCAATATGGTGTGAGGATCAACACCCTGTCCCCGTCCAATCAGAAGTAGTGGCCCCATAAGTTAGCAACATTAAGGGGAGGTACATGGGCGTAGAAGGGTATAATAGATATAGAATTAGCAAATTAGTTAGCACAAGCACAAGCATTACGCGCATTCAAGCTTAAGCACAGCTGAAGGAGCAGAGAGGCTGATCGATTGCAGACTGAACCGCTGTCCAGAGAGGTCCTGAGGTGGGGGCGGCGGAATCCATTAGAAGGAAGAAACGGGAGAATCGAGGAGAAGCGAAGTACCAGAGAGGGGAACGACGCAGGCGTCGTGGGTAGAGAGGTCACCGGTCATGTCCTGATCCGGGAGGAGTCTTTTTGCTCTTCATCCTTCCAGGGTCCTATCTTTCAAACTCCTTGGCCAAGGGGTTTGGTTCTCGCACTTAGGTAAATATAAATGCAAACCTTAGTTGCGCTGCTGTCTCTATCTTCTCTTTTCCTAAGGGACCGTCATTAATCGATAAATCATTGTTGTGCTTCCTCCTTGAGATTTGATTCAAGTACTATGTGGCTTTGTATTTTACTCTGCTAAATCTTTAGATAAACATTTTAAAACTTCTTGACTTTGTGATTATTTAGAAATTATGAATTGTAGAAAATGTCACTCATTTTAAATTTCCCAATTAGCAAAGGATTCATTGGTAAGTCATTACTCTTCAATCAGAAGGTAATTGGTAGCAGGGATTTGATAAAGAGTACCAACTGACCCACCAGCGGAAATTGCTAGCGTAGTATGAATGTATGGGCCCAAGTGAGTATTTTGTGTATGAATGCTTGTTGCTAGTAACCCGCTGGATCATGTCCAGTTACAGATTGTTGCTTTGATTTTAATCCACAGACACAGAAAAGGTGGAGGGAGTGTCCGCGCTCCTGTCAAATAAACATTTGGCGCGTGGAGCGCCTCCTTGTTTTATTTATATTGTGCTTCCTAGAGCACTTCTACCGTTTCTAAGTGCTGAAAATATTCAATGTTACTGCTACTCATTTTGATGGTGCACAATTTACTGACCTCAGATGGAGGGAAGGTGGTGTTGACCCTTCCAGAGTTTGACTTCATGGCCTGCTGATCATCCGCTGTTGTCTATATAATATTACGCCTTTTTGACGTCTTTTAATTTGGCGCCATCTAATGGCAATGGACTGTTGGAACGGGTTACCTACTGAGCGGCTCTACAAACGTCCCTATTTGAGCCCATTTACATCTTCAACAAGCATTGGCATACCAGTAGGTCTGGCGTTAGATGAATGCTGTATGGTAATGTGAAGCTTTACGAACGAATAGCATGGGAATACATATATATTTGTGTGTAAGCAAAGAACTGTAAAATAATATTAGTTTAGGTTAAAAGGAAAAGCGACAGTCCCTGTCAAGCCAGACCTAAAAGTCCTTGTAGGTTAATGACTGCCCTCCTCCCATCTGTGCTGCTGCCAGAGAAAACAACATAAATTGTCAAGTTATCTAAGACAATTTAATGCCATTCCAGTGTCCTGTGTGTGCCCCTGAAAATTCAAGCTTAGGCAGCTGGCTAAATAAACAAAATGATCAGTTATGTGGAGGTCGAGCACTTTTTTTTGTGGAAGCACACAACCTCTGCCCAATCAAAACATGTCTCCTTGCTCCCAACATGTGGGCGGAGCCAAAGCCCCTCTCTAGTGATGCTCACATAAATGTGTGGCAACAGCTGCACTGTCAAGCCAGACCATAAAAATTGCTTATGGGGTATAATGGAGTCTATGTATTTAGGTTGGATTTTTATATAACAATGATATATTTTTTCGATAAAGAAAAAGTAAAAGATCTGCTTACTGCAATTGAGCAAATAAAAATGCAACTTAGTCCACATCAAATATTGACAAAGACAGCATGTTCTAAACAAAATATTAGTGACTACAACACAAAAAACAGATGCGAGGGTGGCTCGCCCACTAATTACCACACATATTGGAATTATATGGGCCAATTGTAATGAAGGCCCTAGTTTTCCTCATCAAAGTCTTAACAGTGAGAGGTTTTGCCTCATTACATGGAAATGCTTTATCTATTCTAGCTAAAAAAAATAAAATGTGAGGAATGTCATTCAAGATGTCATCAGTGATGTCATCCATAATGTCAATGAACATGTCATGAGTGATGTAATATGTGAGGTCTGAAGCAGTGCATGGCAGGGATGCATGTCATCGTTAGCTCAGTAAACAATAACTGGTGAGTTTCAGTGGTTTGTTGAGTTTAAACTGTTATGTTATAACTGACATTTTCACCTAACTATAATGTCCCTTTCAGCTTTCTTTTTTTCAGTGAATAGCTATAGATATATACATATAGATGGAGCTACTGATGTAGATATAGATATAGATGCAGATATAGATATAGATATAGATTCAGATGTAGATATAGATTCAGATGTAGATATAGATATAGATTCAGATGTAGATATAAATATAGATTCAGATATAGATATAGATATAGATTCAGATGTAGATATAGATATAGATTCAGATGTAGATATAGATTCAGATATAGATATAGATATAGATGCAGATATAGATATAGATATAGATATAGATTCAGATGTAGATATAAATATAGATTCAGATGCAGATATAGATATAGATTCAGATGTAGATATAGATTCAGATGTAGGTATAGATATAGATTCAGATGTAGATATAGATATAGATTCAGATGTAGATATAAATATAGATTCAGATATATATATAGATATAGATTCAGATGTAGATATAGATATAGATTCAGATGTAGATATAGATTCAGATATAGATATAGATATAGATGCAGATATAGATATAGATATAGATATAGATTCAGATGTAGATATAAATATAGATTCAGATGCAGATATAGATATAGATTCAGATGTAGATATAGATTCAGATGTAGGTATAGATATAGATTCAGATGCAGATATAAATATAGATTCAGATGTAGATATAGATTCAGATGTAGATATAGATGCAGATGTAAATATAGCTATTGATGCATATATAATATAGATTCAGATGTAGATATAGATTCAGATGTAGATATAGATATGGATGCAGATATAGATATAGATTCAGATGTAGATATAGATATAGATTTAGATGTAGCTATAGATTTAGATTTAGCTATAAATTTACATGTAGATGCAGATATAGCTATAGATACAGATGCCAATACAGTTGTAGATGTAGATATAGTTACAGATGTAGATATCGATATAGCGATATATAGATAATGATTTATATATATAGATACAGATGTAGATATAGATACAGATGTAGATATAGCAATATATATAGATGTAGATATAGGTACAGATGTAGATACAGATGTAGATATAGATACAGATGTAGATATAGCAATATATATAGATGTAGATATAGGTACAGATGTAGATACAGATGTAGATGTACATATAGAGATATAAATATGGATATAGATATGGATATAGATGCAAATATAGATACAGATGTAGATACAGACATAGATATAGCGATAGATGCATATATAGATATAGATACAGATGTAGATATAGATACAGACACAGATGTAGGTATAGATACAGATGTAGATATAGATATATATGTAGATATAAATATAACTATAGAAACAGATATAGATACCGATCTAGATACAGCTATAGATACAGATGTAGATACAGATGTAGATGTACATATAGATGGAGACATAGATTCAAATGTACACATAGATATAGACACATATGTAGATATACAGATGTAGATATAGATACAGATGTGGATATAGATAACGATATAGATATAGATTAGATGTAGATCTAGATACAGATATAGACAGATGTAGATGTGGATATAGATGTAGATATAGCTATAAATTCAGATATAGATTCAGATACAGATGTAGATACCGATACAGATGTAGATATATAGATACTGATGTATATATATAGATACAGATGTAGATATAGATACAGATGTAGATACAGATGTAGATGTACATAAAGAGATATAAATATGGATATAGATATGGATATAGATGCAAATATAGATATAGATACAGATATAGATAGAGCGATAGATGCATATATAGATATAGATACAGATGTAGATATAGATACAGACACATATGTAGGTATAGATACAGATGTAGATATAGATATATATGTAGATATAAATATAACTATAGAAACAGATATAGATACCGATCTAGATACAGCTATAGATACAGATGTAGATACAGATGTAGATGTACATATAGATGGAGACATAGATGCAAATGTACACATAGATATAGATACATATGCAGATATACAGATGTAGATATAGATACAGATGCAGATATAGATACCGATATAGATAGATTAGATGTAGATCTAGATATAGACATAGATGTAGATGTAGATACAGATACAGATGTAGATGTACATATAGATGTAGATACAGATGTACACAGTTATAGATACATATGCAGATATACAGATGTAGATATAGATACAGATATGGATATAGATTAGATGTAGATATAGATACAGATATAGATATAGACCCAGATGCAGATGTAGCAACAGATGTAAATGTAGATGTAGATGTAGATACAGATGTAGATGTACATATAGATGTAGATATAGATACAGATGTAGATATAGATATAGATATAGAAGTAGGTAGATGTAGATATAGATACAGATGTCGATGTACATATAGATGTAGATATAGGTAAAGCTACAGATGTAGATATAGATACAGATGTAAATATAGATATAGATGTAGATACCGATACAGATGTAGATGTACATATAGATGTTGATATAGGTACAGTTGTAGACATAGATACAGCTGCAGATATACTGAAGAACAAAGTTAAAAACTGGGGTATGGTTCTTGTTTATACATACAAAATCACTGAAATTCACCAGTTATGGCATGCAGTGGAAGCACCACACGCCGTAGGTCACGTCACCTGGCCTGTTTAACTCTTGCTTAATTACTTTTTTCTTGTATCATATGCAAATGGCTGTTTTGTGAATGGTGTGGCAATGTGACTTATGTGTGTAAGACATATGCACCGAAGCACACCAAGACACTGTTACTGTTATCCACTGTTACTAGTAAAATAAAAAAACACAACTCGTTAATGCAACATTGGATGAGATGAATCAAAGTCGTGGCCGTTTTCGGATCAGTATAATTTATTGTATTCCAGACAAAACGAAGGTGCGCCAAAGTCAAGCCCGTCTGCGCCCATCCGCGCCCGTCTGCGCCCAGCCGTCGCCAGGAGCCAGGACCCCTGCCCCTTTCACCCCAGAAGCCAGGCAAAGCCTGAAATATATTTACACCAGTACAAAGCTCACAGCACTTAGAGGGGCTTGCTCCTCCAGCTGCATTAATAAGGCTCCACCAGTGTTGGAGGGACCCTTTGCATGCAGCAGCTGCCAGTTTTGTAGTCTCACTCCACCACTGATTAATGGTAGGACAGACATTTGGAATAAAGAACATTCTCAAGTGGCTAACAACGATCAGCCCCCTGGCACATCCCACTCTGATCGGGACTGGCACTTCCTCCTGGTGAATGTCAGATCTCTTCCTAAACATGCTACTGAGATCAGGGACTTGCTTTCATGAGGGTCCACAGAGATCTGCTTTTTAACTGAAACTTGGCTGAAGCCTAGCTCCTCCCCCGCCATTACGGCGGCTATCCTGGAAGGCTATCAAATCCACAAATGCGATAGACCAGTTAAGATGGGTGGGGGGATAGCAATAGTGCACAAGGAATCGATTAAGGTTTCCACCATAGAACACAGCAGTGATACTAAATTAGAAATTATGATATTTAGGATTGACTCCCAAATCCACCACTGCTGGAAAGGTGCTGTAGTCTACCGCCCCCCAGACCCCCTCATGAATTTCTCACTTCAGCTCATGGAGCTGATTGCCCCTCATATTATCTCCTCTAATAATTTTCTCCTACTTGGAGACTTTAATGTCTATAGTGAAGTCTCCTCTAATGCAGATGCTTCGATGCTCCTGACGGACTTAGCATCCCTCGGTTTGAAGCAGATCAACACTGGACCTAGCCATCTAGCGGGGCACACTTTAGATCTCGTCCTGACTAACGCCTCTAACTTACATTGCGGGGCTCCCCGCCCCCTTACTTGGACCGATCACTCTCTACTTTGCTTCCACATAAAAGATGGCAGAGCTTTCTCCACTCCCATGGCACCCTCTCGCAGTTGGAGAAGACAATGGCATAAAATCACGCCTGGTCACTTCTCGAATACCCTTCCCAGTTACACACATTCGGCATCCGAAAGCATTGAAGAGGACCTGGCTAACTATAATGCCCTAGTCACTTCTACATTAGATCAACTAGCCCCCTTAAAACTTCTCTCCACCAAATCAAACAGATCACAAGCAACATGGTTTTCTCCCAACCTAAGGGAAGAATACAGCCATTGCAGAAAGCTAGAAAGACGCTGGCGGCTTTCACATAACGCAATTGATAAAGAAGCCTATAAGAATTGTTTGACCCTTTACCATAAAAATATAAAGAAGGCCCGCAAGACTCATATTGAGTCCCAGCTGAATCGGGCAGGAAATTCCCCAAAGGAGCTCTACTGCATTCTCAACTCTTTCACAAACCCTAAGGCATGCCATAATGAAGTAACACCTTCACAGGATCTCTGTGATAAACTGGCTAAGCACCTTACCCAGAAGATTGAGAGCATATATGCCAGTATTACTAAAGATAAGGACCCCCAACAAACTAACATTGCTTCTTATCTACCACATCCTTACTTTGCAAACCCTTTGGATTGCTTTCCCACTCTTACAATAGACACAGTCGAGTCCCTTATGAAAACAGTAAAATCTGGTTCACCTCAGGATGTTCTACCCGCTAAGATATCCTCGCTGCTTCATAAGCAGTTGGCTCCCCTGATTTGCCCTATCCTTAATTCCTCCCTGACTAGGGGCACATTACCTTCTGAATGGAAAGCCGCCCAAATAATTCCAATCAGGAAAAAACCCAATGCTCCTCCGGAAGATCTATCCAATTACCGTCCTATTTCCCTGCTACCCTACTTGAGCAAACTCCTGGAGAAACATGTGAACAAACATCTTTCAGACTTTATGGAAGCAATAGGGGGCTTTGACCCTTCCCAGTCTGGTTTCCGCCCCAGGTTCAGTACGGAGATAGCATTAAATGCAGTCACCGATAACCTCCGACATTTCCTAGATAATGGACAGGCAGTACTGTTAGTGCTGCTGGATCTGTCAGCAGCGTTTGACATGATATCCCATCCCATTCTTCTTTCCAGATTAAGAAATGTTGGTATCCAAAATCGAGCTTACCAGTGGCTGTCTAATTTTCTAAATAACCGCACTCAAACTGTTAATCTGGGCACTTTCCAATCCCCCACATCAAAGCTGACCAAAGGCGTACCCCAGGGATCTTGCTTAAGTCCCACATTGTTTAATATTTACGTGGCCCCTCTTGCAGATCTTCTTAGGAACCTGGGTTTCATCCCTATTTCTTATGCGGATGACACTCAGCTCCGGCATTTGACAGAAACTCTGCTAATACTCAGTTGGCCTTCTCTGAAGGTATGAATGCAATTTCGGAATGGATGAGAAACAACTTTCTCCAGTTAAATGCCAGTAAAACGGAAATAATGCTCTTTGGAGAGGTGCCCTTACTCTGGTCCCCAGATTGGTGGCCTAACAATTTAGGTCCTGCCCCTACTCCAAAAGCAGTGGTGAAAAATCTAGGTGTGCATTTAGACCAGAAACTCTCTATGAAAGAGCAAGTTACAGCCACCGTGAGCTCTTGTTTCTTTATATTAAGTCTCCTGAGGAAGGCTTTTCCTTTCCTCCCTTTAACAGTCAGGAAAGCTTTACTACAGACTCTTGTAGTATGTCGCCTTGACTACTGCAATGCCCTTCTAATCTCAGCCACTGAAGCATCACTCAACAGACTCCAGGTGGTTCAAAATACCGCCGCCCGATTGGTCTCCAACTCTCCAGCCAGAACCGCTTCCTTGCCCCTACTCCAGGGTCTACACTGGTTGCCTGTTCGGAAGCGGATTCGTTTTAAAATCTGCTGTATAGTGCATAAGGCACTTCACGGCAATGCTCCCAGCTATTTTAGCGATAGACTTATACAGTATCAGCCCTCCAGAACACTCCGATCCGGATCGAGATCGCTCCTTGTGGTTCCTCGGATAAAGAAATCACGCACAGGGGGGAAGGCCTTCTACCACTTGGCCCCCTCATACTGGAATCAACTTCCTCTTCATCTTCGTGAATGTACCAACTACTTGCAATTCCGCCGATCTCTCAAAACCGAACTTTTCCAGACTCCCTCGTTGACTTTGTAACTCCTCTTCAGCCTCCCTATGCTGACCTAATAGCACTTCTATAGCACGGAGATACCCCTTTGGGGGTGATTCGGGCGCTCTATAAGACACATAAATAAATAAATAAATAAATATCATGAGGTTGGCCGAATTGCGACTCACTAAGAATCAGTATTTTTCATACCAAACTATTAATACATAGGTCGGTTTACAAAATAACACAATGGTCTAAAAAATACAAGTCGCAAATTGCGACCAGTATTTGCGACAAGTGCAACAACACACATTTGGGCCTTTATCCCCAATCTCCGCTGTGCACGGCCTTTGGCTTTCTGAGTAAAGTTCTACTTTTATTCTAAGTTTGGTGTAAAACTGTTCAGTAGTTTCTGCTATAGCTGCGAGCAAATATTCTTATGAGAGCAAAAATGGGAAATACATTCTTTTTGACACCCTTTGTGTCTTAATTTTTTTCTCCTACATGGTTCTTCACAGAAATAGGCATGCTCTTCCTTAGCTGACTACGGTGTTTGATGACCAAATTACACACATGTTCGTTCGTGGCAGGCAAAGTTCTAGGCAAATCAATAAATGTATTTCCATTGGAAAGTGCAGCTGAACCATAACTCTACAGTGGTGACTGGCACTGTCTAATTGTTTTGATTTGCCTATAACTTTTGATCTTGTGGACAGATTTGCATGAAACTTTGTCATCTACTAACTCAGTCAGCTAAGGTTCGCCATGCCAAGTTTTGTAGAGCTTCATCCGCGGGAAAAACGTTAAGTGGGAGGTGAAAAAGCAAGTTTTTTCCCATTTTTGCTCCAATAGGGAATTTGTACTAAACTTGTCATGAAAGTAGAACTTTACAGAAAAAGCATGCTTTTTAAGTTTGGTGTAAATCTATTCAGTAGTTTTTGAGATGTTAATGTTAAAACAAAGTTTCCAGGCAGGCTTGAAAGGGTTTTGTGTTGTTTTGAGCTTTTGACAATCACATTAGAAGTTGTCCTCAAATGTGATTGGCTGGACAATGGAGCAGCCATTGTATGTAGCAGATAAAGGTTCCATGTTGGGATGAGTCTTGATTCAGACATGTTTGGTGAGCTTATGCTCAGTTCAACACAGGTCCAGGTCTGCGTACACCACCACTCACTCAGACACACAGAGTAACACTTAGGGATAGGAACACTCAGATGGAGGCAAGGTTTCAGTGAGGCATTTGGCATCCAACACAGGCACACCACCACCCACTCATATCCACACTCAGAGCTTCACTCAGGGATATGATGGTGGGAAAGGTGCAGTGAGTTGGTGGGTGATCAATGCAGGTCCTGGTTTACGCACACCACCATTCACTCAGATAAGCACTCTGGGCCACACTCTAGGATATGACACATTTATGAAACCAAAGGTATGTAGAGGTGGTGGATAACCAAAACCAGTTCAGATTAATGCACGCTTGCTCTCACTCAGATACACACTCAGGATGGTTGTATGGTGGGTGTCCAACGCAGATGCATGTTTACGTACAACCCCACTCATATGCACCCAGGGATATGAAAGGTCTGTTGGAGGCAAAGGTACAGGAAGGTGGTGGGTGTTGGGATGGAAAAGTCCTCTCCATGGTAAAGACATGCACCCATGCCTTGAGTGCCCAACTGTATAGTTGTCTGGATCCCTAATGCTGATTTGTTTGTCATAGGTGAACACGGATCATGCGTGTGCACCATGATATAGGCCTGCCTCATGGATTATGGTCTTCTTGGACTGAAAGGGGCACCGAAAGTGCTACCCTCATAGTGATGGAAGGCTACTGCCTTCATCAGGAGTTAAACACCTGTGGTGGTGGCAGCATACCTTGTAATGATCAGTAGTAGTGACCAAGTCCTTTTCATCCTGTGCCATTGACGTGAGCCTACAATCTCACTCGCCCTTTTAAAAAATCTGTTGCTGTGTGTTTAACTCTCTTTTGGCCTACATCAGGTTGATGTAGAAGTGCGTGCATAGAGAAAACATCTGCTAAGTGCGTGTGAGTGTGCAAGACATACACAATATAGAGGGTGCATTGTGGGACAGTGTGCACATGGTTAATGTGTGTGCGCTGGCAGGATGTGTTTAAAGTGACACTCTGGTGCAGTACAGAGAGACTGTAGTATTGAACAGTTTGTGCAGACTGAGTGCGTGTGCTGCATGTGGAAATGCTGGTGGTAGCATGGTAGATGGGCCCAGCAGTACTAGACAGTGGAGTGTGTTGTGAATGTATGCTGAGTGCAGAAGTGCCTGCACTGGTACATTACAAGGAGGACCTTGGGTTCCATTTGGGAAGCCCAGGCCTGCCTGGTAGAAACATGAGGAAGAGAGTAATCTCTTCCAGACAGACTTGTATATTGCTGCATTCCTGTAAGCTGGGTGAGACAAGCACTTGGTGAGGGGGAGCCAGGCTCTCCCTGGGCATTTCAAAGGACTCTTTGCTTCAGAGACAGATCACAAGGACACATCTCAGGAAGGGAGATATGGGGCTTATAAGAGAATCATAAAGAGTAGGGCTGAGGGCTTGGGATTACCCTTTGATGCACATATTACTGTGGCTGACATCCAGGTGTGAACTCTGGTCACTCCCATGAGTCTTGTTGTGGGTTAATCAGCTTGGGAGTCCTGCCTGCTGTGACAGACATCCTTAAGGAGGAAGAAGGGGAGAGATGTCCATATCAGAGAAGCAGAACCCCTACATAAAACTTCAAAGGTCCAGACCCTAAATCACATTTGTGTGTCTGGACAAGAACTATAAGTAAGGGAGTCTGAAACCCCATACTTTGTCATCTGCCAAGCGGCCAGCTGGGCTGCATGAGGAGGGGATGCTCTGCAAGACGTCAGGCTGTGACCAGGACTAGGGGCCTCAATGCTAGCCTCCCTGCTGGGTGAGGGGACATCACCCAGGGAAACCAAGACCATCTGTCCTGGAGTCTGGAGTACCAGTACCTGCCTGCTCGCCGAGACCGGTGTGCCCATGAGAGAGAGGAGCGTGTTGGGGGGAGTGAGATCCAGAGAGGAGCCCTGACGTGTAGGGCTTCTGAGTGAGGTGTGAGGAGCTGTGCTGAACTAATTCGGCTGTTGCCTGGGTGCCGTATTGTGCAGTTTGGTGACCCCGTAGGCCAGAAGGGGCTGCTGTGCACAAAGGACAGTAACCCATCGATCGGGCCATTGCCTGTATGCAGCGTTGTGAAAGTCGGTGACCCCGTATGACAGGAGGAGCCACCACGTGACAAGAAACTGTGTTGCATTGATCGGGCCACAGAAGAAGCAACCTGAGGCCAGCGGGACCGGTCAGTGAGGTTCGTTTGAGTGGCCCCGTATGCCAGGAGGGCCACTCGAAGAGCTGAGGCATGAGGTCTGGTTTGTTGCCTGTGCCCCAAAACTGCTGCTACAACCAAGACAAGGGAGACTTTGTATCTTGAGGAGGCCTGAGGACAGAGGAGACGCAGCCAAGCCCCGCCAAGGCAAGGAGACTGCCCTCATCCCAGAGCAAGGCAAAAAAAGACTGCATGTAGCTGGAGCCAGAGCAACTCCGATCGTCAGGACGCCGGTAAGCAAAGCTCAGGAGAAAGAGCTGGCACTTGCCAGGAGCTGCACATGTGAACGTGTGCAGCCCAACTTTGTTGATCCGGGCCAGAACCGCACTGGACCGCTGCCAGGGTTCATACAGCTGGAGCAGGTAAGTTGAGAAGTGGGCCTACAAGGCCCTAGGGGATATACCGCCTTTGGTTTTTTCAACCCTATTTGACTCTAAAGTGACTACAGCTTATTGACCAAGTCCAAGAAGGGGAAACCCTGTGAACAGGGCCTAACAGTTTACATTCCCTGGATGTTGCTGCATGTGAGTGGGGAATAATAGCACACCTGTTGCATGGGAACCCTGTTAGCCCGGGGGTGGCCTGACAACTACTAGGGTGCCTACAGCAAGTGGGACTGTGTTATTGCTTATTGAATGTCATTTACCTTTGCATGTGTAGAATTAGAATTAAAATATTTCTTTTATACAAAATAAGTGTTTGACTGGACATTGATTTATTGTGTGCACTGCGTGCACGCTGAGTTATGAGTCGTGTTCACTGATCTGTATCTACACTTCCTTCTGAAGGAGCCTTGACTGCTCGTGCAGCGCTCCCTAATTGAGAGTCAGGTGCAGAAGGAGGTTCTTGACCCAGTTGAGTGGGATCCATGGTACGGTGGGCCCCGGGACATCAGAAGTAAAAGGCCACAACCCAGTTGGACCCAGTAACCCCTGCTTTTCCTGTGGCTCTCTGAACGGGGATCTGACAGTGGGAGTCCAATGCAGGTCCAGGTTTACGCCCACCACTACTCATACAGATATGCAGTTAGACCTACACTCAGGGATATGAAGGCTTCGATGGAGGCAAAGGTAAAGTAAGGCGGTGGGTGTCCAGTGCTTGCACACATTTATTCACGCAGACATTCATTCAGATAAGCGCTTAGAGCTACACTCAGGGATATGAACGCTCCGATGGAGCCAAAGGTACAGTGAGCTAGTGGGTTGTCAATGCAGAGTCCAGGTTTACGCATACTACTACAAACTCAGGGACACAGTCAGGACTACACTCGAGAATTTGCATGCTCTGATTGAAGCAAAGGTACAGTGAGGCAGTGGGTGTCCAATGCAAGCCCAGTTTTACTCAACATCACTTTAGGAATGATTATCTTTTGGTTGGTGAAGCGCCAGATTTTAGTCTTGACTGTTTTGACGGCTGTAGAGCTCTGTGAACTTTACCCCTGTTAACCAGTGGTAAAGTGCCTGTGCTCCTCCTTTCAATGTGATGAAGTCTGTATACACCTGATCGGCATATGTAACTTAAATATAAGTCCCTAATGTATGGTATAAAGTGTACTCAAGGCCTGGAAGTTAAATGCCCCCCTGTGGACTGCAGCTATTGTGCCATCCACTACAGTGGCAGTGCAAACATATCTTCAGACCTACCAGTGTACCCTGACTATAGCTGTGTAAAAACTGCATTTCACCCTGTCAAAAGAACTCGTTTTGACATGTCAAAACCTTTGTTTTAAATATTTATATGTCATCCATATGTATGCCTGTTTGCCCATAAGGCATGGTGCATGATATTTAAAAGAAGGGTATGCAGAATTTTAATGTTTTTTTAATTTAATTTTTTTAATTTTTATTGAGCAGAGCATTGAGAACATTGCTATAGTATATAAACAAACATTTACAGGAGTCAAAAAAGGGTTAAAAATGACTTAAAATCAATTCATTCCTCTACAACCGATGACAGGTAAAAGCAGAGAAGCCGTTTTATGCAAAGCTATCATACATAGCTACCTAGCTGTTTAAAAAGCAGAAGAGAGAAAGTACAGTTAAGGTACGAAATGATTCTAAAGTGCCACAGTTCTAAAGTGCGAGTGCGAAAGTGCCAAACTGCTAGGCTAAAGTGCTAAAATGATCCGGAAAATTACCTCCAAACTTTTAAGAAAATACTCCTTATTCTACCAAACATTTAAAAAAAAGTAGTACAACACCTCAACTCCTTTTTTAGGGTAGTGCTACGCATCCATCTGGTTTTCCAAATTACCTAAAAATTTCCAGTTTTCACTAAACTTCTTGGAGGCTCCCACACGGCATGCGTAGGCTTCTTCAAAAGCCCGCGTCCGTTTCATTTTATTAAACCATTTATCGTAAGTGGGGACTTCCCTAGATCTCCAATTCTGGAGAATTAAGGAGCGGGCTACCAAGGAGGCAATAGAAAGAAAAATGTCCTCAGCTTTCCTCAAATTCGTCCTGTCTTTACAAATTCCAAACAGGGCCACCTCGACCTCGGGCAATATCCTCTTTTTGAATGCCCTATTTAGAGCCGAGAAGATCTCCCCCCAAAAAGGCCCCAATCTAGGACATGTAAAAAAAATATGTAGCCAGCCCCCTTCCCCATCCGCCTGGCATCGAAAGCATCTATTTTCGACTTCCGGGTACCTTTTATTAAGTGCTTTCGGAGTGAAATATGCCAACCATCGGGATAAGAAGGCCATTCTTTTAAAATTGGCTGCTCTCAGAGCCTTACTCCCTCGCCAACATATAGCTTCCCATTCATAATAGGAAAAGGTACATTGCTTTTCACCGGTCACCCTTTCCAAGTGGTTCTCTATCAATAGGAGTTGGCCCTGATTACGTAGCAGACGATACCAGTTCCCTACTCCGCTTAGCTTTGCCCCGAAAAGGGCTGTCACAAGTTTATTCGGCGTGTCAAAGGAAAAATTCAGTTTTTTTAGAAAATGGAAAATTTGTAAATACTCAAAAAAAGCTGGCCTCCTCTGATCTCTACTCCTCAATAACACCTCCTGCCACGTAATTACCCTATTCTGATTTAAAAAATATCTGAGCTCTCCTAACCCACAACCCTCCCAATTTTTCAAGTGGCATGATTGAATTTGGAGGTCGAGGTTCTTACATTCCCTCAATTTTAAGTAATGAAACCCAGAGGAGCCTGTCACCTTAAAAAAAGATTGAAGTCTTGTAGAGTAATCCTTCATCGTCTTATATCTTGTTTTTTTCGGAAGTTTTTAAAAATATCAGGATCTGAGAACCTGCTTCCTGTACCATTTTTTCCACAAAGAAATTGTCTTTTAACCCATTAGAAACCAATAAACAAGCTAATGAGTCTAAGAAAGCTGCCTCGTAATAAGTTTGTATATGTGGTAAAGCCAGCCCTCCCTGTTCAATAGTTAATTGTAATGATAAAAGCTTGACCCTTGGTACCTTTTTCCCCCAGACAAACTGTCTGATCATAGTTTCCAGCTCTTTAAAAAAGTCCATATTAATTTTAATGGGTATATTAATAAAAAGAAAAATAAGTAACGGAAGTATGGACATCTTAATAAGAGATACACGTCCCACCAAAGTCAGAGGGAGTATAAGCCACTGCTCTACCAGATTCTTGATTTTACCTAACATTCTTACATAGTTCAGATTATATATCTGTTGGAATTGGTTAGTAACATAAATCCCCAAATATCTTATAGAGTCAGGCTTAGCAACTTGCGACTTGAGGTTGGCAGGGAGAAAGTTTATGTCAGTATTCAAAACGAGAACTTCTGTTATATTTTGATTTATTTTATAGCCCCCAATTAACTCAAATTTACTAAATTCCCTGATCACTACTTCCAAATTCTGACTATTGGGCTTCAAATATAAAATAATATCGTCTGCAAAAAGCTTTAATTTGGCCATACCCAAAATTGGAGCATTAATAGCTGCATTGTTTCGCATTCTAATGGCTAAAGGTTCTATAAAAAGGTAAGGAGCAAAGGGGAAAGCGGACTTCCTTGTCTTATCCCCCGGTTAATTTTTACTGTACCAGCCCGTTTAGCATTTATTACCACCTGAGCCTGTGCCCCCTGATAAATATTTCGCAGCATTAAAATAACCTGAGAAGGAATACCGAATCTACCGAGGGCAATAAACAAAGTGTTCCAGTTCACCAGGTCGAAAGCTTTTTCCGCATCAACCATCATAATACAGGCTGGAATTGAGTTAGTATTACAATAATCCAACACCTGTATTAGAAATTCAGTATTTGCTGCCATAGATCTTCCAGCTATAAAGCCGGCCTGATCTTTATGAATTATTTCCTGTGCGGCAGATAAAAAACGCTGCGCCCAAACCTTCATTAAAATCTTATAATCTGCATTTTTTTATTTTATTTTATTTTTTAGAGTTTTCTATAGCGCGAACCAGACCCAAGGTAGGGTATCAGAGCGCTTTACATAAAGAGCAAGGTGAGAACAATTAGTGAAAGACAAAAGTGAAAAACATTGTATCCAATAACATAGCATAAAAGTAACAGCATATAGGAAAAGGGTACGGATGGATAGCAGCATTGAGAATTGTTCTGAGCAATAAAAACAGAACAATTTTTATTGCTAATGGGCCTATAGGAATTAACATCCTTTGGGTTCTTATCCTTTTTTACGAAGCAGATAACAATTGCCTCTTTAAAAAACGAGGGGACCTGGGCACCATTTTTAATATAATTAAAGAGTTTTTTCAGAGGTGGAATCAATTCTTCTAAGAAAACCTTATAAAATTCTATAGGGAACCCATCCTCCCCACACGCCTTGGCTCCGGCTGTAGATTTTATGGCCGCCGAGATCTCAGAGCTCTCTAGATCTGATTTTAACAGGTCTATCAAAGAATCAGATAGTCTAGGGAAGTTTACATTATCGAAGTATTCCTGTATAGTATCTTCCCCCGCCAAATATTCCGTGGTGTAGAGCTGCCGGAAATGTTCTAAAAAATCTGTGGAATCTCCTCCCTGTTTGTTACTTCTACTCTGGTCTTGGGGTCGATCACCTTCGAGACTATCGCCGCTTCTTGTCTAGTTTTTGTAGAGCTGGCTAGCAGTTTACCAATCATCTGACTATTTTCATAAACCTTTTGTTGATAGGATCGAGAACTACTTATCTCTTCTAAAACAAAGAAGTCTCTCAGGGCTTTTCTAGCACTTTCCAACTGATGTGGATGTGAAAGGATCCTCTGAACCTGTGCCCTTTCCACAGCCCCCTGCAGTTCAGCTATTTTAGCCCGTCGAGCTCTTGACTGGGCGGCCGAAAAGGAAATAATCTGTCCTCGAGCTGCGGCCTTAAACCCCCCCCCACAACGCAAAGGGTTCCGCCATCTCCTCATTAATCTTAAAGTAATCTGAAATCCATATTCTAAAGCCCTCAACCCATTCTTGGTCTTGGAGAAGGAGGCGATCCATCTGCCACGTGGACCGTTCCCCTCTTGCTTCGCCAAGCTCGAGTTCAAGCCTAATATATTAATGATAAGAGAAGGGGTTGGTCCCAATATCTGCCTTTAAGGTATGAAGGGATCTCGATGTTAAGAAAAAGTCGATTCGGGATGCTGTCTGGTAACGGCTAGAATGACATGTGTAGCTATTTTTGTCAGCATTGGCTTTCCGCCAGGGATCTATTAGTTGGTAGTCATGTCTGATAACCTCAAAGATTCTTTTAGTATTTGGTTTCAATTGCTTTTTATTTTTATTTGAGGTATGCTTCTTTAGATCCTGTATATAGTTAAAATCTCCCCCAATAATAATCTGACCAGGGACACCCCTTAACAGCTCATTGATCTTAACCAGCCCGAGGCGTCGTCCGTAACCGGGCCATAATAGTTTACAAAATTTAGAATCCTCCCGTTCAGTTTCGCCACTACCCATAGCCATCTCCCCTGGGGATCCCTACGAACTTGTTCAAATTCCCACTGCAAATTTCTGGAAAAATAGATAGCAACCCCTCTCATAGCTAGCCCTGCTGACGCGAAAAAAGCGTCCGAAAATACCCTCGGTAAATACAGCTTAGGAGAATTAGACTTTAGATGTGTCTCCTGAAAAAACAAGACATGGGGTTTAAAAGAGGCAAGCCACCTAATAAGCCCACCATATTTTTGTTTGTTAACCATTCCATTTGCATTGACGGACAAAATACTACAATTACTAGCAATTTCTATTTCTTGAATAAGCTTGTTGTTTACTTGGATACAAACTCCTGTTTTCTCCACTCTTTGTTCCTTTTGCTGCTGCTCTTTTTACTGCTACTGGTCCCCCCAACGGACCCCACCACCCTCCCCAGAAAAGGAAAAACCCTCCCCACAGAAATGTGAAAAACCCCACTAGCCACGCTGCCACATTTCAGCCCTCCCTACTGACCTAATGGGTGTCATGGAACAACACCCTAGGTGACCCTGCTACCCCCAGCAAAAGAAAAAAAAAAAAAAGAAGCCTGAACTTTCTTTTAAACAAAATCATTTTCAACTTCCAGAAGAGATTTCTTTCAATAAGCTCTGGGCATCTTCCAAATTTGAAAAAAGATTAAACTTCCCCTTAACCAAAACACGGAGCTTCGATTGTTGCGCTATTGAGGCTTGGGCACCCTGAGCTTTAAACAAATATAACAGCTTTACAAACTCCTTTCGCCTACGCGCTGCCAGAGCTGTCATGTCCGAGAATATTCAACATTTGGAAGTTTCATTTATTGGCAACTGTCTTTGCTGTATCGCCTTTGTCAGGACTCGCTCTTTTACACGGTAGTCAGCAAAGTTCAACAAAATTGTTCGTGGTATCTTCGAGTTCGGGAAAGGATGAGCGGGAACTCGATGTGCCCTTGTGATGGTTAAATCTCCGTCAAATTCTGGAAGAACCTTTTGTTTGATAAACGTGTCGACCCATTGGAGAGTTTGAGATCCCTCGATTCCCTCAAGGACCCCCACTATTCGAAGATTCGACCTTCGGGAATGATTCTCAAGTTCCTCAAGTTTGTTCTCCAGAGAATTTTTGTCTTTCACTGCTTCATTCAGCTTCCCCAGCATATCGCTCATCTGATCTTCTAACAGCGAGATTCTTGTTTCGGCTTCCTGCAGTTTAATTGGGAAACATACCACTGCCTCTTCAATTTTGCCTAGCCGCTGATGGAGGGAGGCAATCTCAAGCTCTTGTGCTTTTTTCATTTCCCTGACCTCCTCCAAAATAAGGTTCAGCATGTCTCTTATGTCCATCTGTTGCGTAAAAGACCTTTCTCACGCAATACTGCTGCTGCTGGTTTGTGGTGCCATCCCATCTGGCTTCAGATACCCAGCAGATGAATTCTCAATTTCCAGGCTGGTTTCACCCAACAGTTCCCCACATGGCGGAGACTGGGACCGAGGCTGAGGCTGGGGTTGGGCCAGATCCTGTAGCTGTAGTAGATTTTCCGCCTCTCTTGTTGTCGTCTTATTAACATCAAGCAAAGACATCCCTAACTGGGTCTGACTATGTGCCTTATCTGCTACCAGAGCTGATAATTCTATCGAACCATCCTGGTCTTGTACTACCGGACCCCTTTCAGGGGAAGGGGATGGTGCCTGTCCAGGCATCTGGGCACATTGTGAAGATGACGGGGCTTGTAAAGAGCCCTTTAACGAATCCCCAGGCACATCTGGTACTTTTGTACTTATTTTGGGAGGAGCTGGTACAGATGCTTTTTTCGTAAAGAGAGGAAAGTCCTTGGCACCCTTTAGTTCATTTTTCTGCCCTCCAATTATTAGAGCGTCTTGTTGTTCCATAGCCAACAATGATGGAACTTCCGTCGAATTCTGTGCAGCTAGTATCTCTCCTTCTAATTGTTCCAGGGACAGGGCGGGGGGCAGCTCTTCTTCTGAACTTTCGAAGCTAACATCTGAGCCACGAGGATTGGTGCTGTGCTCCCTTCTAGCTACCAGCGCAGTTGCCTTTGCCTGGGCTAAGCGAGTTTTGGCTTTCAGCCCGGCCGCTGAGTCAACCTTGGCTACCGCGCTTGAGTGTTTCAAATGCCTTCCCATTTTCACCTCCTTCTAATTTTCCCCTCAAATCTGTCCAAGTGTCCCCTTCACTGCGCAAAGCTGCTCCCAGTTTTCAACAAAGCCCGTATGTTCGGGCCACTTTCAGCTGTTGAACACCCAGGAAAAGGTTCCTCCCACCTCCTTCCACCACTCCCAAATTCTGTACCTTTGTACCTCTGTGCCTCTGTACCCCTTCTGCCTCCTCAGCCTCCTGCTTCCATAAAGCCTCCACTGATGTTCCAGGCGTTCCTGACGTTCCCAATACTCTGGAGCTGCTTCCAATTCTGTGCCTTTGTGCCTCTGTGCCTTTTTAGCCTTTTTACAGCTTTTGGAGCCCTGGCGTCTTCCGCGTGTGAATTGCTCCCTGGCGCCTACTTCCAGCACCAGCGCCTCGTGATTCCCAATGCCTGCATGACACCAGGGACCCCTACGGCGAAAATCAGAAAGCCGTACATCGGCCCCGCTATATTCTTAAAAGGAAGCCGGCAAAGAAGAAGAAGCAGCGGCCGGCGGGAGGTCCGTGCTTTCCGTGATTTTTATGTATATTTCACCCGAGCTCACAGAGACTGCTTCGCGCGTTCGCTCGAGAACGCCAAACTCCATTTCTCCATTGCTGGGGGCGGGACGGCGTCACCTGTGGCTACTCGGAGGCGTGGGTCTCCGTAGCCATCCGCAGAATTTTAATGTTAAACATGTCCTTACTGTGAAAAGCCCCAAAACTATTTTCGCTGTAGCAAGACTGGCTGTTCCGTTGTAAAACATTGGGTTATATTATTACATTTCATAATGTCAATTTTGGTTTGGCGACAGCTTGAAAAGTAATTAACCAACTATTTTTAAGTGCATCAATGATGAAGTTAGATTTTGTATAAATGTTATGAAAAATTTACTTTTGGAAAGTTACCTTTTCCCTGCCTAAGCCTCTTAAGGCCAATTTGCATTTGCTTTCCAACTTCTGCCAGGCAGTAATTAGCATTTGCATAGGTGTGAATAGGTATGAAATGCCTCCCAGGAACAAAAAAATAGGCTGACCTGAAAGGGCAGAGATAATCCCTCTGAACCTAATATGTAGGATGTAGCTGTGAGCATCTTTTTAACATTAAAAAGCGTCAAATCCTGCTTGACTGGTCTGCTGGATTTAAATATAACACTGGGGGTGCCCTTGAAAGGAAAATAAACAGGATTCTAAAACAATTTCTGTGTATCCACTGCCTGGTTGCTGGAAAACCCTGCTTTGTTTTACAAGTCTACTGTCTCTGGGTTTATTGGGGGTACAGTGTCTGCCCCAACTGGATTTTAGTGTTAGATGTGTGAGGACACTTGGAGTAACATAGAACACTACCCACACACATACCCAGCCCTCAAAGTCCAATTTAGTGCGGCCGAAGACATTCGCCATCTTGAAAAGGATCAAAGTACATAGGGTTGGACACAGGAAATTTTACCTCAGTGGTTAGTGTGTGCCCAGGAGGCATAAATGAGGCACCTCCATCAACACTTCAGAACTCTCCTGGACCTGGGAAACATCAGAAGAGGACTGAACCAGCTGTCCAAGACAGGAGAAAAGCCATAAAGGACTAGGCCTGCTCTCACTCTTGTGTCCAGGACAAAGAAGTGAGCTCAAAGTGTTATAAGGCTCACCTCCTGTTCAAGCTACAAATGGCCTTTCCTGCAACTGCTCAGCCTGCCATTGGCACAAGACCTGGACTGGACTGTGCAATTTGGCCTCTGCCTGACACCCTGTGAAACTCTAAGTGCATCCCCTGAGGTCATGGGGGGATCTAGAAGGGCTCCAATGGTGGACTGGGACTTGAGGGACTAAAGTCAGAAGGTAAATTCTTTGAACAGGATGAACCTTGTTGGTGTATCCGATGGGTGCTCTATCGTGGTCAGCATCAAATTGCACATAGGTCCCGGTCTACAGCAACCATTTACTATCATTCGCACTTTTATGCTTAATACTTTAAAAACTCATATCGCTGGTTCACATTCTTGGAATTTTTGTCATTTTGGTGTCATTTCTCACTTTATTTTTCTAATTCAGTTTGGGATTTTTATTGTGTTGCATTTCAACTATGTTACTGTTTTGGTACTGCATAAAGACTTTACACATTGTTCTAAGTTAAGCCTTTCTGCTCAGTTCCATAGCTACCAGGAGGTTGGGCTCAAGATAATTCAGTGATTTTGAGGGTTCACCCTGACAAGAGCTATAATTGTTCCTTGAGGTGGGTAGTTACCCAAATAATAATCCAATTTCTTACAGCCACTCACTCAGATACGTATTTAGAGATACACTCAGGTGTATGAATGCTCTGATGAAGGCAAAGGTAATGTGAGGCGATGGGCAGCCAGTGCTGACACACGTTTATACACACTGACACTCACTCAGATACACACTCAGAGCTACACTCAGGGATATAAACTCACGTATGGGTCCAAAGGTACAGTTAAGTGGTAGGGTCCAAAGGATGTCTAAGTTTACGCATACCAGCACTCACTCAGATATGCATTCAGGGCTCTGCTCAAGGAAACAAATGCTGCAATGCAGTCAAAGGAACGGTGAGGCAGTGGGTGTCCAACATAGGTCCGGGTTTACTCACAGTATCACCCACTCAGATCTGCACACAAGGCTACACTCAAAGATATGAACACTCCGATGAAGGTACATTGAGGGGGCGGTTGTCGAATGCAGGTCCAGGTTTGCGCACGCTGTCGCTCACTAGGATACATTCTCAGGGCTATACTCAGCCAGATGGAGCCAAAGTTACAATGAGCAGCTGGGCATCTAACAAACCCATCACTCACTCACTAAGGCTGCACACTTCCACTCACTCAGATATGCATTCAGGGCTACACTCGGGGATTTGAACGCTCTGATGGTGGCTAACGTACAGTGAGGCGGTGAGTGTTCAATGCACGTCCAGGTTTATGCTCACCACTACTCACTGAGTTATGCACTCAGGCCTGTGCTCAGGGATATGAATGCCTGGATAAGACAACGATACAGAAAGGCGGTGGGTGTCCAATGAAGGTCCAAGTTTACGCACCAGTGCTATTCACTCAGATATACATTCAGGGCTACACTTGGGGTTAGGAACCACTTCAATGGAGGCAAAGGTACAGTGAATTGGACGGTGTACAACGGAGGTCCAGCTTTACGCACATCACTACTCACTCAGGTTTGCACTCAGGGTTACATTTTGGGGTATGAACACTCTAGTGGAGCTAAATGTACAGTGAGGTGGTGGGTCTCTAACACAGGTACACGTTTATGTGCATCCCCACTCACTCATTTGCACTCAGGGCTAGACTCAGGGATATGAAAACTCTGATGGAGGCAAAGGTACAGTGAGGCGGTGGGTGCCAGCATTGGACAATGCTGGCACTCAGGGCTGCACTCAGGAATGTGGAAGCTATGAGGAAGCCAAAGATACGGTGAGGTGGTGGCCATCTCCAACGCAGTTGCAGGTGTATGCCCACCTCACTCACTCAGATATGCACTCAGGGCTACACTACGGGATTGGAAATGCTCTGAAGGAGAAACAGGCACAGTGAGATGGTGAATGTCCAACTCAGGTCCAGGTTTAAAAACACAGCCATTCGTTCAGATTTTCACTCAGGGATATGAATGCTCTGATGGTGCAAAGGTACAGTAATACAGTGATTTGGGGACAATCCATAATACTCAAAACAAATTGGGCTTCTGTTCTTGAGAAGAAAAAAAAAAAAAAAGGAAAACAGTGTTCCTAATAGGTGTGTTTAGACCTCTATCATGAGGACAGTCAACGAGACTGCCTCATGGGCCCCCAAATAAGTGATTTGCCATCCATTTCCAGGGACGCGGATACGGAAGGGTAGGTGCAGACGCACGGTCCGCACACCAAAACCCGGGGCACGCTCGAACACTGCAACTCCGCACCACCTGATGTGGTAAAAAGCAGATTAGCTTTAGGTTGGACCTTGAACCACACAGACAGTAGGTTGCACTTTAGGGGCACCACAATTGTGTGTGGGAGTTTTTCATTATATCTTTTATGTCCTGACGAAGTGCCACAGATCCTTCAGACCATTTAATAGGCACAAAACATGTCAACAAATCACTAAGTGAGAGACCTGAGTGAGGCCTCCACCTCACAACTATAGGGTACTTTCCCTGTATAGTCATTACACACTGACTACCAGGGTTCTTTTTAAACCTCTAGGGTAGCATTTGCCTGTTATAGGTTTTTATCTCTGACAGGGCGGTCTACTTATTAAAGGATAGTTTGTGACCTCCCCTATCAGTTTTAACCCACAACCACATTTCACCACTCCACCACACCAATCATCTCACTTGCACACATCATACGGCATCTCTTAAAAAGATCTCCGCCAAAGTGATCCTTCGGGTGACCCATAGGGCATTGCAGCGCCGGCCCGACGAGGAGCACCGTCCTATGATGAAGCATGACATCCCCTTGGGGATGTGTGAGGGCAACATGAGACAGTCTTGTTGACTGTCCTCATGATATAGGTCCAAACACACCTATTAGGAACACTTTTTTCCTTTTTTCAGATTTGCTGAAAATGAAAAAGATTTATCTTGAATGACACAGTAAAAGAACGAAGAGAAAGTTAAACAAAATCGAATAAAAAGTTGGTTTAAAATAGTTAAAGTAACATGACAAAGGAGCTGAAGGAGCTCTTGCTGCATCTGTGGTGGCTCTGAAAAGAACCATTTGGAAATTTTGCAGAGAGGAGAGTGGGGATGGGGCCTAGTAACAAAACATAGCACTAAAAATAGCAATAAAAAAATGTAGGGTAAAAAAAAAGGTTGGCTGCGTGCTTGGGTTTTGACGGCTGGTATTTGAGCCGGTTTGACAGTCAGTGCACAAGTCACCATTTGCCCACATCTCACACAGACCTACTTTTCACTTTAATGCAGGATGGCTGGGAAGGGAACCAGGGTTGATCGGAATAAAAAAATAGGCCCGGGCACTCTAAAAGAAGTGGCCCACATTTGGGGATTGCATCTTTTCACAATGCTTCAGTGTTTTAAGTATTATGAAAAGAAGGAGGGGGGTTCTCTAAAAGAGGCATGTTTTCTTAATTTCACTGAGATAAAAAAAAAAAATGCAAATGTTGCCAAGTCTTTCTGCGGGGATTAATTCACACTGGTGAAATATACCTCGATATAAGTGAGGCTAGTTCTGCTAAGCCCACCCCCTCAGTACATTAATGGACCAGTCCAGCGAGAGTCTGGGAATGACACATCCGCCCGCCGGTAAAAGGGGGCCCATCTGCCTCTGGAAAGGCCGCTCAGTCCCCCACTGGGCCACTGGCTGCATCTTAACAGCACAGACACAGCCTAAATCGGCCACTACGCTTGCCAAAAGAGCGGCCCACAGATGCAACTCCCATACGGCCCATCACCCATTGCCCGAGTGCCCGCCTCACCAATCTGACCCTGGAAGGAACCATATGTCTCCAATAAATTACTTTATTGAGAGGGGATGCGGCGTAATGGCCATAGCTACCGACTTTGGAACTTGAGAGGTTCGAGTCACAGCGTCGGCTCAACATCTTGTGATTCTGGGCAAATCACTTCATCTCCCCGGGCATACAAAAAATGAATATGTCCTTGTGTAATGTAACTCGTGCTCATGTAAAGCGCTCCAATACCTTTGGGTCGAGTTTGCACTACAAAAAGAAAAAAAAATGAACGGACACCAGGTAGGGCAAAAAGTCTTAATCACAAAGCCTGTTTGTCCTATAGTGCCTGAGGACAGAGAGACAGGATTTTCCACTCTTCTTAAGAGAGTCCGTGAAGTAAATTACATGATTGGCTTGGGTGCGGGCTATGAACCCTGCAGGCGTTATCATGACAACAGCTTAAGCCATACTCTCATCTGGTGGAGACTGCAGCATTTCTAGTAGCTGTAGAAGTGATGAAGAGAAGAGTGAGTCCTTTCTCGGACCTACTGTGGGAAGACCCAAAGGATGGCTCAGTGGAGAGTGTAAACTTGTCTCCAGATCTGACTCGGACACAGCAAGTGGGGTGCAGTAGAGTCAAGAGACAGCCGAGGTCTAAAAATAAGAAGGGCAGTGCGGCTCCAACGCAGTTCTAAAGGGAGTTACTTCCAGAGTGCTTGCGCTTAACCTCTGTCTGCTCTCCTCCGGGATTGTTTCTGGATTCAAAGAGTTCTGACCTGAAGGAAATGGCCTTTACAACGCGGGCAGAGCCCTACATGTCGTTTTCCCGCAAGTGCAACCATGCTTGCCTTAACCACGCATATACCTTAAACACTCATATGCATGGTTAAGGCAGTACGTGCTCTATATGCGTGGATGGGCGGGCACAGGAAGACAAAGGATCAGGAGAGGACGTGGTCTTGTAAGTGGGGCTGGGGGTAGGTTTTGGAGGGGTGGAGGAGTTTTAGGGGGTGGGCGTAGTTTTTAGGGCTTGGGGGAGTCGGGGTTGTTTATAGAGCAGGGGGCGGCTTTTAGGGGTCAGGGCGGGGGGGTCAGGGTAGATTTAGGTTTTAGGGATGGGGTAGTACTTGGGGCTCAGGGGTGTCGGGTTGTTTATAGGGTAGGGGCCAGGGTTTTAGGGCTCAGGGCAGGGGGGTCGGGGTAGTTTTAGGTTTTAGGGATGGGGTCGTTTTTAGGGCTCAGGGGGCATTGTTTATAGGGCAGGGCACATAGTTCTAGGGCTCAGGGCGGGGGGTTTGGGTAGTTTTAGGTTTTAGGGATGGGGAGTAGTTTTTAGGGCTGGGGGGTCAGGTTGTTTATAGGGCAAGGGCCAGGGTTTTAGGGCTTAGGGCGGAGGGGCTGGGGTGTGATCTTTACCACGAAATTGTGTGGTAAATGCATGCGTGGTGAAGGCATGCGTGGTAAATGCATGTGTGGTGAAGGCATGCGTGTTTCAGACGCATTCGTTGTTCGCGCTGCGTTGTAGAGGCATGCATGGTTTAGCCATGCGTGCCTCTGTCATACAACCCTGACCTGATATTGCAGCATGAGGAGATACAGCGCCCCGGTCAAAGGGTCATACACGTATTTTATCCACAAAGTCTGCCTTGTCTATTTATGCAACAAAACCTGCTGCCTGTGAACGAATTTCTAGCATTTTATGTGTGTGCACTTATGAGAATATCCAGGAGGAGGAGCTGTTAGGCCACGAATACTTAGGGTAGCGAAGCAATTCTGAATCTAGAAGAACTGGATTTACCAGTTTTAAGTCTTTTGCTTATTCAGGGTTATTGCAGAGCGCCCCGGGCCGTGCCAGGCTTTCATTTTTATTAATTAAGTTTTAATTCACACTCTACCCGGTTTCCCAGTCACACAGCACTGATGTAAAATGCAGCAAACAGCACGATGTGCGCACGCATTACGGGGGCGAGAGAAGGGGGTAGAAGCCCCAACTATGGACCACTGCACGGATGTGCGGGGGGCCCTGGATGCTGCACGTGGAAAGGTGGAGACTGAGAGGCCGCATCCAGGAAATTAGGATCAATGCTTAATTGTATAGCCTCAGAGATGCGGCTGTCCGCGGCCCCCGCAGAGGGCCACCTCAGCAGGGCGGCCCTTTAGTGCCATTTTGGCACTGCCCACCCACTCTAGTCTCTGAAGGGGTTCTGTGGAGCCCTCCAGCTAGGTCGCCTCTGTGACGTCCTTCCGGTGCGACAAGGGGGGGGGGGAGGGCATATATGCCTCCTCTGCCCCTCCTGGCGGTCTCTGTTTTTCCTGCTTCATAGGGCGGTGCAGAATTTCAGTTCATTCGTGATGTTGCTTAGTGGCAATGGTCTCATTTGCGGTTCAACTTGCTTTCGAGTGAATAGAGACATTTTATTCAATGTTCACCTTACAAGGGTGTGGGGTTTTAGAAAGTTGGGGAAACACAAGGGGCAATAACGTAGTAAGGAACACGAGATGTTCCCAGATCCTGTAAAGGGCAGGTAACTGGACGTACTGTTCGCCCCCTGTTCCCACGGACTGGTCTGCCCCCTGTTCCCACGGACTGGTCTGCCCCCTGGTACAGATTAGCAGAAGTTTGGGAGAGCCAGACCTCACCTAGAGGTGCCTGACTTAAGTTTGAGGGACAAGTCCAATGTGTCACATCTACTGAACGTCTAAAAATTTTCTAGTATCTCGCAAGCTTGCGCAGGCTGTAGCGTCCGCAGAGTTTGTGGCAGGTTAGCATCCCCACCTTGCATTCAGCATTCCAAAAGCTCAATAGTTGATAGAACATGGGAAACACCTTCCCAAAGCTGGCATCAGAACACAAGGTTAGTCAGGGCCAACTGGTCCGTTGGGCGACTCGTGCAGGCGAAGACTCACTACACTCCTTGCACAGTCACCAGTTTGGAATTGAAGCTTTGCCTTGGGTATCCCTGGGAATATAGGAAGGTCAGACAAGCAGCCAGGGGGTTACAGAGCAGGTGCACTCTGCTCTTAGCATAGTATGTCGGGCTGTATCACCTCACCTAGGAAACAAGCACTTCCTGGGGTGCTGGGTTGGGCCCAGACAGGACATCAAGTAATAATTAAGCCATGCTAACTGCCGGTGAAGATCATTTTATCGGGGAGCAATTGAGCACTGCAGGTGGCCATTCCTTGCTTGAGAAAGATGATAGCTTCGGTCCCCGATAGTACTCACATACTGGTCCAGTGGCTACCAGGCCATCCCATCCCAGGTTGGGGGGTCAACTCTGTTAAATCCTAGGGTGGACTAGGAGGGTACGGGACTGGTGCTTAGGAAACCCTGACGGAGCAGGGGAGATGCTGGCAGTAGGCCCAGCACTTCACCTGTTCTCCCCCACCGGTGGTATTAAAAGTATCCCCAATTTTCACCATGTGAACCACACATAGGAAGGCTTGGGATACAATTTCACCGGTCCGCTGAGCTACAGCGGGCCGTTCTGTTTAAGGGAAAACTACAGCAGAGACTGGTAGGGGTAGGTCCCCCAACACATCCTGGCAATCCACTTTGCTGTTCACAACAACTGCGCATGTGGGAGTCCAATTACCTGTGCATAGTTCATTAGACATGCAGCATCATTGCAATTAAACAATCGCTGTAGTTATAAGTTGCAAGCGTGAGATTCCCCCAAGGTCAACTGGTCACATTATCAGCAATAAAGCTGCCTGGGAAGTCTGGGTGCAGCTACCACTGATCTAACGGAACAGCCAACAGTCCGGCAGGAAAGGAGATGTTGAATTGATTGCCCACTTAGCAATATGACTATTGCACAGGGGGATGGAGGGTGATTCAAGGGACACGGGTGGTGTGGCGGCAACGCTAGACGGTCATCTTTTGCTGGGTAGGAGGTTCCGCACCACCAACCAGAAGGGTGCCTAGTGAAAAAACCCAGTAAATGGGTTAATATATGTGTCTCTGGCCTTACAGCTGTGTGGAGCCAGTCTCATTTAGAGGTACGCCCAGGGGAAAATTGTGTACTTAAGGTTCGCATGACCAATGCGGTTTGTGGTATCTCCTAGTGAATCCACTGAAGGTGTACCGCAGCTAAACAGGGAACTGGGAATCTTGGTTTCCGACACTTTGACAGGTGTAAAGCATCCAGGGTCGGAGATGGACAGTAGGTCCTGTGCATCTGTGATCCGACGGCAGTTAAGCAAGTAGGGTGCGCTGCGTAAGTTGTCACTGCACGAAAGGGTGAGGTGTCGCCAATAGTGGGCACAAGACATATATTGTTTCAAACCAGATTTGACACCATTAAGGTGTTCACCAGGGTTTAGCAAGCAAAGGGGTTTGTGCAACCGTCTGGTCAACGGGGTGAAGTGCACCCCAGACCCAAGGGTAGGTGACATGTACCTGCAGTTTAGCTCAAATGCCCGCCCGGTTAGCTATATTAGCCTCGCTGGGTGGTGACGCTGTCAGCCAACATAGTGTGCTGCCGTCCCAAGTAATGGGGAAACGAGGGGTCAAGCACAAAAGGCTACCATGCAAAAGAACATTTGGCACGTCCACCGATCAACAAAAATCGGGAGGTGGGAGCCTACATTAGCCCCAAGGGTAACGACAGGCACCATATTGCAGGACCAATGCGGTTTGTGGTACCTCCTAGCGGACCCACTGAAGGTGTACTGCAGCTAAACAGGGAACTGGGAAGCTTGGTTTCTGTCACTTTGGCAGGTTTCAGGCATCCAGGGTCGGAGATGGACAGTAGGTACTGTGCATCTGTGATCCGACGGCAGTTAGGCAAGCGGGGTGCGCTGCGTAAGTTGTAATTGCACGAAAGGGTGAGGTGTCTCCAGTAGTGGGCGCAAGGCATATATTGTTTCAAACCAGCTTTGATACCATTAAGGTGTTCACCAGGGTAGCAAGCTAAGGGGTTTGTGCATCCGTCTGGGCAACGGGGCGAAATAAGTGCACCCCAGAACCAAGGACAGGTGATATGATCCTGCTGTTAGGCGCAAACGCCCGCCCGGTGAGTAATAGATGCCTCGCTGGGGGGTGACGCTGTCAGCCAACAGTGTGCTGCCGTCCCAAGTAATGGGGCAACGACCTTATTCCCATGGGGAGGAGGGCACTATTACAAACCATGAAGTATGACTTGGGTGAAATCATCAAACGCATGGGTAAATGCGAACTCTGGTGGTCCGAGATGATCCCCCGCAGAGGTGGCACAGAGCTAAGTCAGAGGAGGCCGTTGAACATCCCTGTAAGAGTGAACAGTTCATGGCGTAAGTCCCGGACCAGAGACTAGATGATCCAGGCCAATGTTAAAGGCTACTTTGCTAAAGATGGGGTCCATTGCCACCATGCCATCCAGGCGTACGCCTAGGTTAGGTTGACTAACTTGGGGTGCAATTGTAGCAGGTGGGCATGGATACTTTCCACTGGACATGCACGAAGCCTTAGAAAGCAGGTTGCAGGTCGGAAATGAGCTGTTTTGGTGGGGGGCTCTCGCGGCGACGGGCGCCGCCTCCAGAGCTGTGGCGGAGTTACAGGGCGATCTGGAAGCAGACTGGTACAGTAAGGGTACCTCTGCGGCAGACCGGTACAGTAAGGGTACCTCTGCGCGGCACAGTAGGGGTGCCAGAGCCAAAGACCAGGAGCCTCAGGGCAGGTTCCTGGAAAACCGCGACGGCGCCCGTTAGTCCTTCGGGCGGTTGGGGGCCTGACCAACCGGGGGTTTGCCCTGCTACGCTCCGCCCTGAAAAGGGCGTGAGTAGAACAGACCAACGTGTCACGTGATCCGGAAGAGGATCATCAAAGGTAGCACTGACGGGATGCGCCACAGTGCTGGCTCACCAGGCGGGCGGGGGCAGCATAGGTTGGTACAGCTGCCCCGCCCTTGGATCGCCCGTAAGATAACCCACATATTGCATACTCCTGTATGGAATAAACCTGCAGCAATATTTTCCCACTACAAAGTTGTCTTGTGTATTTATTCATTCTTGCATGCTCAGACGGGGGGTGGGAGAAGTTGCCGATAATGGCACTAAGAGCCCGACTCTTCAAAATAACATTTTTACATCGTTTCTGAAGACAGCAAGACTGCGCCAGAGTTCTGGAGGAAACGTATTCCACAATGAAGGGGTCCATATAGAGAATTTCCAGTCATCTGTAGGGCCTGTGTGGGGCACACTGGAGTGTGAGAACGCGCTAGAACGCCTCCCGCATTACACCGATTACTTCATGCTCAGCTCCTGCATGTTGGTACAAACTAACCCATCTATATCTGGGTGCGTGCATGCTGTTACAGAGCATCTATATCTGGGTGCACGCATGCTGTTACAGAGCATCTATATCTGGGCGCACGCATGCTGTTACAGAGCATCTATATCTGGGTGCATGCATGCTGTTACAGAGCATCTATATCTGGGTGCATACATGCTGTTACAGAGCATCTACATCTGGGTGCACGCATGCTGTTACAGAGCATCTATATCTGGGTGCGTGCATGCTGTTACAGAGCATCTATATCTGGGTGCACGCATGCTGTTACAGAGCATCTATATCTGGGTGCGTGCATGCTGTTACAGAGCATCTATATCTGGGTGCGTGCATGCTGTTACAGAGCATCTATATCTGGGTGCGTGCATGCTGTTACAGAGCATTTATATCTGGGTGCGTGCATGCTGTTACAGAGCATCTATATCTGGGTGCGTGCATGCTGTTACAGAGCATCTATATCTGGGCACACGCATGCTGTTACAGAGCATCTATATCTGGGTGCGCGCATGCTGTTACAGAGCATCTATATCTGGGCGCACGCATGCTGTTACAGAGCATCTATATCTGGGTGAATGCATGCTGTTACAGAGCATCTATATCTGGGCGCACGCATGCTGTTACAGAGCATCTATATCTGGGTGAATGCATGCTGTTACAGAGCATCTATATCTGGGTGCGCGCATGCTGTTACAGAGCATCTATATCTGGGTGCGTGCATGCTGTTACAGAGCATCTATATCTGGGGGGTGCGTGCATGCTGTTACAGAGCATCTATATCTGGGTGCATGCATGCTGTTACAGAGCATCTATATCTGGGTGCGCGCATGCTGTTACAGAGCATCTATATCTGGGTGCGTGCATGCTGTTACAGAGCATCTATATCTGGGTGCGTGCATGCTGTTACAGAGCATCTATATCTGGGTGCGTGCATGCTGTTACAGAGCATCTATATCTGGGCACACGCATGCTGTTACAGAGCATCTATATCTGGGTGCGCGCATGCTGTTACAGAGCATCTATATCTGGGTGCATGCATGCTGTTACAGAGCATCTATATCTGGGTGCGTGCATGCTGTAACAGAGCATCTATATCTGGGTGCGTGCATACTGTTACAGAGCATCTGTATCTGGGCGCAACCATGCTGTTACAGAGCATCTATATCTGGGTGCGCGCATGCTGTTACAGAGCATCTATTTCTGGGCGCACGCATGCTGTTACAGAGCATCTATATCTGGGTGAATGCATGCTGTTACAGAGCATCTATATCTGGGCGCACGCATGCTGTTACAGAGCATCTATATCTGGGTGAATGCATGCTGTTACAGAGCATCTATATCTGGGTGCGCGCATGCTGTTACAGAGCATCTATATCTGGGTGCGTGCATGCTGTTACAGAGCATCTATATCTGGGTGCATGCATGCTGTTACAGAGCATCTATATCTGGGTGCGCGCATGCTGTTACAGAGCATCTATATCTGGGTGCATGCATGCTGTTACAGAGCATCTATATCTGGGTGCGCGCATGCTGTTACAGAGCACCTATATCTGGGTGCATGCATGCTGTTACAGAGCATCTATATCTGGGTGCATGCATGCTGTTACAGAGCATCTATATCTGGGCGCACGCATGCTGTTACAGAGCATCTATATCTGGGTGCGCGCATGCTGTTTCAGAGCATCTATATCTGGGTGCGTGCATGCTGTTACAGAGCATCTATATCTGGGTGCGTGCATGCTGTTACAGAGCATCTATATCTGGGCGCGTGCATGCTGTTACAGAGAATCTATATCTGGGTGCATGCATGCTGTTACAGAGCATCTATATCTGGGCGCACGCATGCTGTTACAGAGCATCTATATCTGGGTGCATGCATGCTGTTACAGAGCATCTATATCTGGGCGCATGCATGCTGTTACAGAGCATCTATATCTGGGCGCACGCATGCTGTTACAGAGCATCTATATCTGGGCGCGTGCATGCTGTTACAGAGCATCTATATCTGGGTGCGTGCGTGCTGTTACAGAGCATCTATATCTGGGCGCATGCATGCTGTTACAGAGCATCTATATCTGGGTGCGTGCATGCTGTTACAGAGCATCTATATCTGGGTGCGTGCATGCTGTTACAGAGCATCTATATCTGGGCGCGTGCATGCTGTTACAGAGCATCTATATCTGGGCGCATGCATGCTGTTACAGAGCATCTATATCTGGGTGCGTGCATGCTGTTACAGAGCATCTATATCTGGGCGCACGCATGCTGTTACAGAGCATCTATATCTGGGTGCGTGCATGCTGTTACAGAGCATCTATATCTGGGTGCGTGCATGCTGTTACAGAGCATCTATATCTGGGTGCGTGCATGCTGTTACAGAGCATCTATATCTGGGCGCGTGCATGCTGTTACAGAGAATCTATATCTGGGTGCATGCATGCTGTTACAGAGCATCTATATCTGGGCGCATGCATGCTGTTACAGAGCATCTATATCTGGGTGCATGCATGCTGTTACAGAGCATCTATATCTGGGTGCATGCATGCTGTTACAGAGTACAGAGCATCTATATCTGGGCGCGTGCATGCTGTTACAGAGCATCTATATCTGGGCGCGTGCTTGCTGTTACAGAGCATCTATATCTGGGTGCGTGCATGCTGTTACAGAGCATCTACATCTCGGTGCACGCATGCTGTTACAGAGCATCTATATCTGGGCGCACGCATGCTGTTACAGAGCATCTATATCTGGGTGCATGCATGCTGTTACAGAGCATCTATATCTGGGTGCACGCATGCTGTTACAGAGCATCTATATCTGGGCGCGTGCATGCTGTTACAGAGCATCTATATCTGGGTGCGTGCATGCTGTTACAGAGCATCTATATCTGGGCGTGTGCATGCTGTTACAGAGCATCTATATCTGGGTGCGCGCATGCTGTTACAGAGCATCTATATCTGGGCGTGTGCATGCTGTTACAGAGCATCTATATCTGGGTGCGCGCATGCTGTTACAGAGCATCTATATCTGGGCGCGTGCATGCTGTTACAGAGCATCTATATCTGGGCGCGTGCATGCTGTTACAGAGCATCTATATCTGGGCGCGTGCATGCTGTTACAGAGCATCTATATCTGGGCGCGTGCATGCTGTTACAGAGCATCTATATCTGGGTGCGAGCATGCTGTTACAGAGCATCTATATCTGGGCGCGTGCATGCTGTTACAGAGCATCTATATCTGGGCGCGTGCATGCTGTTACAGAGCATCTATATCTGGGCGCGTGCATGCTGTTACAGAGCATCTATATCTGGGTGCATGCATTCTGTTACAGAGCATCTATATCTGGGTGCATGCATGCTGTTACAGAGCATCTATATCTGGGTGCATGCATGCTGTTACAGAGCATCTATATCTGGGTGCGTGCATGCTGTTACAGAGCATCTATATCTGGGTGCGTGCATGCTGTTACAGAGCATCTATATCTGGGAGAGTGCATGCTGTTACAGAGCATCTATATCTGGGTGCGTGCATGCTGTTACAGAGCATCTATATCTGGGCGCGCGCATGCTGTTACAGAGCATCTATATCTGGGCGCACGCATGCTGTTACAGAGCATCTATATCTGGGTGCACGCATGCTGTTACAGAGCATCTATATCTGGGTGCATGCATGCTGTTACAGAGCATCTATATCTGGGTGCATGCATGCTGTTACAGAGCATCTATATCTGGGTGCATGCATGCTGTTACAGAGCATCTATATCTGGGCGCGTGCATGCTGTTACAGAGCATCTATATCTGGGCGCGTGCATGCTGTTACAGAGCATCTATATCTGGGTGCACGCATGCTGTTACAGAGCATCTATATCTGGGCGCACGCATGCTGTTACAGAGCATCTATATCTGGGTGCACGCATGCTGTTACAGAGCCTCTATATCTGGGTGCATGCATGCTGTTACAGAGCATCTATATTTGGGTGCATGCAGTTACAGAGCATCTATATCTGGGCGCGTGCATGCTGTTACAGAGCATCTATATCTGGGCGCGTGCATGCTGTTACAGAGCATCTATATCTGGGTGCACGCATGCTGTTACAGAGCATCTATATCTGGGCGCACGCATGCTGTTACAGAGCATCTATATCTGGGTGCACGCATGCTGCTACAGAGCATCTATATCTGGGCGCACGCATGCTGTTACAGAGCATCTATATCTGGGTGCATGCATGCTGCTACAGAGCATCTATATCTGGGTGCATGCATGCTGTTACAGAGCATCTATATCTGCGCGCGTGCATGCTGTTACAGAGCATCTATATCTGGGCGCGTGCATGCTGTTACAGAGCATCTATATCTGGGTGCGTGCATGCTGTTACAGAGAATCTATATCTGGGTGCGTGCATGCTGTTACAGAGCATCTATATCTGGGAGCACGCATGCTGTTACAGAGCATCTATATCTGGGTGCATGCATGCTGTTACAGAGCATCTATATCTGGGTGCGTGCATGCTGTTACAGAGCACCTATATCTGGGAGCACGCATGCTGTTACAGAGCATCTATATCTGGGCGCACGCATGCTGTTACAGAGGATCTATATCTGGGTGCATGCATGCTGTTACAGAGCATCTATATCTGGGAGCACGCATGCTGTTACAGAGCATCTATATCTGGGTGCATGCATGCTGTTACAGAGCATCTATATCTGGGTGCATGCATGCTGTTACAGAGCATCTATATCTGGGTGCGTGCATGCTGTTACAGAGCATCTATATCTGGGCGCACGCATGCTGTTACAGAGCATCTATATCTGGGCGCACGCATGCTGTTACAGAGGATATATATCTGGGTGCGTGCATGCTGTTACAGAGCATCTATATCTGGGCGCGTGCATGCTGTTACAGAGCATCTATATCTGGGCGCGTGCATGCTGTTACAGAGCATCTATATCTGGGTGCGTGCCTGCTGTTACAGAGCATCTATATCTGGGTGCGTGCATGCTGTTACAGAGCATCTATATCTGGGTGCGTGCATGCTGTTACAGAGCATCTATATCTGGGTGCGTACATGCTGTTACAGAGCATCTATATCTGGGTGCACGCATGCTGTTACAGAGCATCTATATCTGGGCGCGTACATGCTGTTACAGAGCATCTATATCTGGGCGCGTGCATGCTGTTACAGAGCATCTATATCTGGGCGCGTGCATGCTGTTACAGAGCATCTATATCTGGGTGCGTGCATGCTGTTACAGAGCATCTATATCTGGGTGCGTGCATGCTGTTACAGAGCATCTATATCTGGGTGCATGCATGCTGTTACAGAGCATCTATATCTGGGCGTGTGCATGCTGTTACAGAGCATCTATATCTGGGCGCGTGCATGCTGTTACAGAGCATCTATATCTGGGTGCGTGCATGCTGTTACAGAGCATCTATATCTGGGTGCGTGCATGCTGTTACAGAGAATCTATATCTGGGCGCGTGCATGCTGTTACAGAGCATCTATATCTGGGCGCACGCATGCTGTTACAGAGCATCTATATCTGGGCGCACGCATGCTGTTACAGAGAATCTATATCTGGGTGCGCGCATGCTGTTACAGAGCATCTATATCTGGGCGCGTGCATGCTGTTACAGAGCATCTATATCTGGGCGCGTGCATGCTGTTACAGAGCATCTATATCTGGGTGCGTGCATGCTGTTACAGAGCATCTATATCTGGGCGCGTGCATGCTGTTACAGAGCATCTATATCTGGGCGCGTGCATGCTGTTACAGAGCATCTATATCTGGGCGCGTGCATGCTGTTACAGAGCATCTATATCTGGGCGCGTGCATGCTGTTACAGAGCATCTATATCTGGGCGCGTGCATGCTGTTACAGAGCATCTATATCTGGGTGCGTGCATGCTGTTACAGAGCATCTATATCTGGGCGCGTGCATGCTGTTACAGAGCATCTATATCTGGGCGCGTGCATGCTGTTACAGAGCATCTATATCTGGGCGCGTGCATGCTGTTACAGAGCATCTATATCTGGGCGCTTGCATGCTGTTACAGAGCATCTATATCTGGGCGCGTGCATGCTGTTACAGAGCATCTATATCTGGGCGCGTGCATGCTGTTACAGAGCATCTATATCTGGGTGCGTGCATGCTGTTACAGAGCATCTATATCTGGGTGCGTGCATGCTGTTACAGAGAATCTATATCTGGGCGCGTGCATGCTGTTACAGAGCATCTATATCTGGGCGCACGCATGCTGTTACAGAGCATCTATATCTGGGCGCACGCATGCTGTTACAGAGAATCTATATCTGGGCGCACGCATGCTGTTACAGAGCATCTATATCTGGGCGCACGCATGCTGTTACAGAGCATCTATATCTGGGTGCGTGCATGCTGTTACAGAGCATCTATATCTGGGTGCGTGCATGCTGTTACAGAGCATCTATATCTGGGCGCACGCATGCTGTTACAGAGCATCTATATCTGGGCGCGCGCATGCTGTTACAGAGCATCTATATCTTGGTGCGCGCATCCTGTTACAGAGCATCTATATCTGGGTGCGTGCATGCTGTTACAGAGCATCTATATCTGGGCGCGCGCATGCTGTTACAGAGCATCTATATCTGGGTGCGCGCATGCTGTTACAGAGCATCTATATCTGGGCACGCGCATGCTGTTACAGAGCATCTATATCTGGGCGCGCGCATGCTGTTACAGAGCATCGCATGCTGTTACAGAGCATCTATATCTGGGCGCGTGCATGCTGTTACAGAGCATCTATATCTGGGCGCGTGCATGCTGTTACAGAGCATCTATATCTGGGCGCGTGCATGCTGTTACAGAGCATCTATATCTGGGCGCGTGCATGCTGTTACAGAGCATCTATATGTGGGCGCGTGCATGCTGTTACAGAGCATCTATATCTGGGCGCGTGCATGCTGTTACAGAGCATCTATATCTGGGCGCGTGCATGCTGTTACAGAGCATCTATATCTGGGCGCGTGCATGCTGTTACAGAGCATCTATATCTGGGCGCGTGCATGCTGTTACAGAGCATCTATATCTGGGCGCGTGCATGCTGTTACAGAGCATCTATATCTGGGCGCGTGCATGCTGTTACAGAGCATCTATATCTGGGCGCGTGCATGCTGTTACAGAGCATCTATATCTGGGCGCGTGCATGCTGTTACAGAGCATCTACATCTGGGCGCGCGCATGCTGTTACAGAGCATCTATATCTGGGCGCACGCATGCTGTTACAGAGCATCTATATCTGGGCGCACGCATGCTGTTACAGAGCATCTATATCTGGGTGCGTGCATGCTGTTACAGAGCATCTATATCTGGGTGCACGCATGCTGTTACAGAGCATCTATATCTGGGCGCGTGCATGCTGTTACAGAGCATCTATATCTGGGCGCTTGCATGCTGTTACAGAGCATCTATATCTGGGCGCGTGCATGCTGTTACAGAGCATCTATATCTGGGCGCGTGCATGCTGTTACAGAGCATCTATATCTGGGTGCGTGCATGCTGTTACAGAGCATCTATATCTGGGTGCACGCATGCTGTTACAGAGCATCTATATCTGGGCGCGTGCATGCTGTTGCAGAGCATCTATATCTGGGCGCACGCATGCTGTTACAGAGCATCTATATCTGGGTGCGTGCATGCTGTTACAGAGCATCTATATCTGGGTGCACGCATGCTGTTACAGAGCATCTATATCTGGGCGCGTGCATGCTGTTACAGAGCATCTATATCTGGGCGCGTGCATGCTGTTACAGAGCATCTATATCTGGGTGCATGCATGATGTTACAGAGCATCTATATCTGGGTGCATGCTATTACAGAGCATCTATATCTGGGTGCGTGCATGCTGTTACAGAGCATCTATATCTGGGCGCACGCATGCTGTTACAGAGCATCTATATCTGGGTGCGTGCATGCTGTTACAGAGCATCTATATCTGGGTGCATGCATGCCATTACAGAGAATCTATATCTGGGTGCATGCATGCTGTTACAGAGCACAGGGAGTATCTATATCTGGGTGCATGCCGTTACAGATCATGTATATCTGGGTGCACGCATGCTGTTACAGAGCATCTACATCTGGGTGCATGCATGCTGTTACAGAGAATCTATATCTGGGTGCATGCATGCTGTTACAGACAATCTATATCTGGGTGCATGCATGCTGTTACAGACAATCTATATCTGGGTGCATGCATGCCATTAAAGAGAATCTATATCTGGGTGCATGCATGCTGTTACAGAGCACAGGGAGTATCTATATCTGGGTGCATGCCGTTACAGATCATCTATATGTGGGCGCGTGCATGCTGTTACAGAGCATCTATATCTGGGCGCGTGCATGCTGTTACAGAGCATCTATATCTGGGCGCATGCATGCTGTTACAGAGCATCTATATCTGGGCGCGTGCATGCCGTTACCGAGAATCTATATCTGGGCGCACGCATGCTGTTACAGAGCATCTATATCTGGGTGCACGCATGCTGTTACAGAGCATCTACATCTGGGTGCACGCATGCTGTTACAGAGCATCTATATCTGGGCGCACGCATGCTGTTACAGAGCATCTACATCTGGGTGCATGCATGCTGTTACAGAGCATCTATTCCTGGGCGCACACTTAGTGAACCAAGCGGCAGAGAATGATGGCCCAGATTTATCAAACTTTTATGCAACCGAACGCAGCAGGACACCTTCAATGGCAAGGAAGTATCCTTACCACCAAGAATACGGTCCACCTGTCGAAATTAGATGTGGTGCACCTTTGGTTTATTCACGGTGGAGACTACTCTGCTTCTTCCGTGAACAAATCCCTCCGATGGCCGTCAGAGGTAGACCCGTCAATCCACCCACCTAATTTAGATGGGCAGAATTAGAGCTCAGTTTTCACTGCCAGTGACCGCCAGGAAAACCTTGGCGGTAAGGGGCAGTGAAAACTGGTAAGTGTTCCTCTCGCCATGGAAGAGGACTCCTGTGGGGAGAGGAGCATTTTTTTTTTTTTTAAATAGAAAATCCAGTTTCTGGATTTTCTTTTTGATATATATACAAGAAAACAGTTTGGTGCAGGGCTTTGTCATGTTGACGGAGCCTTGCACCAAACTGCAAAAAGCATTGCAGGAACCACTGTGACAGCAGTTCCTACCATTGCTTTAGAAATGATCGCCAGCTTAGAGGTCATTTTGTAATTAGGTGGCCAGCACCTCTGCCAAAGCGACAGAATAATTTTCTCCGTCTCCGGGCTTCCCCACATATCTAAATTGGGCCCATAGTCCTTTAAGTCCCAATCTACCAGAGGAATACCCTTCTGAAGCCCCCAGGACCTCAGGAGAGACACTTAAAGACTCACAGGAAGTCAGGCAGAAGCCAACAGCAGGGTCCATTCCAGGTCCAGTTGCCACTCTCACTGGGCAGCTGAGCACTTCCAGGAAAAGGCCTGTGGCAGGTTGGTGTCTCCCTGTAGCCTCCGGAGATCAGCCACCTGACCTTTAGTATCCACTTCTTTGTCTTGGGTACAAGAGGTGCAGGTCTAGTCCTTCATCTTCAGTCCTCTCCGGTCACAGACAGTAGGTCCAGTCCTCTTCTGATCTTCCATAGGTCCAGAAAGTATTCTGAAGTGGGTGCATGGAGGTACCACATTTATGCCTGGCACAAGCTAGTGGGTGAGAATGAGTCTTGAGCACGTCCTAAATAATGTGGTAAAAGTTCCCAGGGCCAATCCTACCTACTTTGGGCATTTTCAAGATGGCAGAAGTCTTCAACCACACGAAACCTGGACTCGGAGTGCTAGGGGAGTGTACTATGGTAATTCTAGTGTACTCTGACATCTAACACTAAAGTCCAGTTTGAGGCAGCCACTGTACCCACAACGGACCCAGCTACAGAAGTCAGGTAGTACAAAAGAAGAGTCCTTCAACAACCACTCAGTGGTTTTACAAGAATTGTCTTGGCATTGTGCTCCCTCTCGTTTCAAGTGTGCCCCAAGGGTTATATGCAAACCCAGAGACAGGAGTCTAGTAGAACAAATGCTGAGTCCTTCAGCAACCAGGCAGTGGATTCACAAGAATTGCCTTGGCATTCCATTCTCTCCCCTTTCAAGTATGCCCCAAGTATTGTATGTGAGCCCAGCACACTTGTCAAGCAGGATTTGACATTCAAGCAGGATTTGACACTTCAGTGTGAAAAAGAATGCCCACAGCCCCTATCCTGCATATTCTGTGGAGTTCAGAGGATTCATCTCTACCCACTCAGGTCAGCTTATTGATTGCTCCTCTGAGGCATTTCACGTCTATTCACACCTCGTCAAGGCTAATTACAGGCTGGGAGAAGCTTGAGAGCCAATCCAAATTAGACTCCAGGAACGGATTTACTTTAAAAAAATATTTATTAAAAATCCGACTTCACCATTGAATCGGATTTTTAATAACTATTAAAATAGTTGTTTAATTATTTTTCTAGCTGGTGGTCCCATTCCCGAGATACAGTATGAGAATTCTAATCTGTGCTGTAATTTCTACATAGAAAAGCTAGGCATGTCACAGTGAAAAATAGCTTTTGAATGCTAGTCACTGTAAGGACATGTTAACATTAAAATTCTGCAATTCCTTCTTTTGAATTCCAGGCCCCCTGTATTGTGGGCTACAAAGCCTTCATAGAGGTGACTTATTCATATTTAAAAGAGAGATTTTGACCAGTCAAAATGTTTTATTATGACATATCGAATTACAGTTCTTACTCTGCTACAGACAGACTACAATGGTGGGCTCAAAGTCATGTTGGCATGGCTACTATAGTGGATGGTACTATAGGTTCTGTAGTCAACTAGTGGCATTTAACTTCCGGGCCCTGGGCATTTTGTACCTCATACTAGGGATTTATATGCAAAGTTAAATATGCCAATTAAGTGTATGCCAATACAACCATGTTTAAAGGCGGGCACAGGCACTTTACTACTCGTTAGTAAGGATAAAGGGCACAGAGTTTTAAAGCCAGCAAGAATATAGGGTCCAGCAAAAGACAAAAATCCAAGGTGACCATGCAAGTGTCATTGTTGATTTGAACACTGCCTGCTCACTACTTGAAAATACCACACTCCGGAACAGGCCAGGAATTTTCCCTCAACTTAGTAGGAGACTACTTTGAAGACATCCTTGTGACATTGTCCAGAGTTAATCACAACCTACAAAGAGCAGCTAAAGTGGCTAAATGACAAAACTGGCCCACGACGTAGCATCAGTTTCGAGAGGTTCACCCTCCATATGATGTGCCACAGGGTGGATAAGTCCGTGGACGACTTTGCTACAAGACCTTAAAAATTGCTGATATATTGCAAATTCGAAAAATTCAATAACGACGAAGAAATATCTACAAATCATCGAAAGATGCCACTCCATGACTTTTCACATCAAAATTCTGAAGGAGACCTTTACACAGGATTAAACATTCACCATGGCGAAGACAGATGCAAGAGAACTAACCCATGCTGTCAACCTTGAGGCCAGAAGAACCAGAACAAAGGAGAAAGCACACCAGATGGAGTCAGGAGGGACACATCAAGACAGAAAAAACCCCTGCCTCCAGCTCAAAGCAAGAAGACAGGTTATCGCTGTGGTCTTTCATACTCTCATGCTGAGCTGCGCCCTGCAGTCAGACACAAGTATTGAAATTGCAGCAAAGAAAATCACTTTGCAAGAGTGTGCAGAGTGAGTGCAAGGGAGTGTTCAAAAGCTGGTATTGGTTGCCCAGAGAAGCAGATGCACAAACTCAGCCTCTACCAAGGACAGATGGGCACCTAATGTCATTGCTCCTCAACTGAACCCTCCGGTGACAGAGGAGATGGAAAGCCTCTGCACCTAATGGGGGAAGCCTCAACTCCAAAATGGCAACCAGAACAGGTTCACATGCTGGACAAGAAAGAAACCAAAAAAGACTGCCTCCATCATCCTACAAGTGGGAAAACATGCTACTTCTTTCATACTGGACTCAGGGACAACCTAAAATATCCTGCGTGGTTCTGATAGGAGAAGATGGGAGTGCCACCGAAACTGTCACCATCCACTGGAAATGTTTCTCAATGGAGAGCAAAACACCCAGTAAGGAACCTTGGAAAATTACACAAGAGCCTAACATATGGCAACACTTCACTCAAGAGGAAATCCATGCCTCAGAGGTGACATACTTGCACCATGCGTTTTCAGCAATGTCGCGGCACGACTCAGTCATGGGACTCACTGCCATGACTTACAATGTGTTGTCTCTCCATCAGATTGTGAAGGATCTCCCAACGTTGATTCAAGGACCATGGAAACTGAAAGACGTGCAAGTCACGTTTCACATTAACAAAGCTATTCGTCCAGTGACCAGGTTGAGGAAGAACTAAGTAGAGCAAGATGAAATAGAGAAAGCCACCAGCCCCACCCCATGGGTGTCCCCCATTGTGGCAGTACCCAAATCAAATACAAAGAAAAGACACATCTGTGTGGAAGTGCCATTTCCGAACACATCGATCAAAAGGGAACTGTACCCAAGCCCACACTTCAACGACATGACCAGCTGTCTCAACCGAGCCTGTCTGTTCTCCAAACGGGCCCCAACTATGGGTTCCATCATCTGGTGCTTGACCTTAAGTTCTGCTACATCATCACCTTCTTTATTTATTTGGGTCTGTTTATATACAAGCACCTTAGTTTCAATGTGTCATCTGCAGCAGAGATCTTCCTGGAGATGGCGAGAAGGGCAGTCAGGCCTGTCAAGAACTGCTTCAGCTACTGTGACAACATCCTGGTTCTCGATAACCACAAAAAAGTGCATGAATTTGCACTGAAAGAGGCATGCGCTCATCTCGAACTAGCCGGACTGGTGCTACATCTTGAAACGTGTGAATCGGCGACAGAAAACCTCATATTTTGTGGACACATTTTCTCCCTCAAGGGCAGGCACCCGGGCCCAGCCAAGGCTGCAGGGCTCAATGGAACACACAAACTGGCTGATGTAGCAGAGCAGAGTTTGTTCCTTGGCATAGTGAGCTACTGCTCTTGATATATGAAGGACTTTGTCATCATGAGCACACCTCTCAGGGCGCTGGCTAAACAGGGGCAACCATTCAGCTGGTCAACAGAGTTCACCAAAGCTTTTAAGGATGCAAAAAAGGCTACATGCTTTGTTGTTGACCTCTCATGCTCTGACCCAGGCTTATGCACTGAACTAAACATAGATGACAGTCCCTTAGGGTTTGGCACTATCTTGGCACAACATAAGCTATGCTGGGTTTCACCCACACGGATTATAACATATGCCAGTCGAAGTCTAAAAGAAACAGAAGATGTCTACTCCCAGTCTGAAAATGAAAGTCTGACAGTTGAGTGGCTAACAAACCTCACCACATGTTCCTGTACGGCAAACCATTTACCATTGTAACAGACCAAGAGGCGCTACTAACAATTTACGGAAACCCGAGGGCAAAGATCCCACCAAGAACCGAAAGGTGCGTCATACAGCAGATGGAATACGATTTCAAAATAATCCAACTCCAGGGAAATAACATATTCAAGCAGACTATGTGAAAAGACACCCACTCCCTCATACAATCTGAAACCATTACTTGCAGAAGAGTACATGAACGTTGTACTACGAATGAGGCTCGCTGGCCGAACTCGCCTATGAGTCATAGAAAGAAGCTGCACTGGGTGAAGGAAAAGTCATCATGAAGAGGCAAGCACAGAGAGCTCAACCAGTGAGGGAAAAAGTCCTTGTTGCTTAGGTTAATCAAGCAATAGAACATGTGCAAAAAACACAACAAATTCCATATGACTAGAGAAACGTTTTGGTTTGTATCATCGTCAATTAACTCTGTACAAGTCAAGCACAGAATGAATCAAAATGTTCCTATGGATAATATTTATTGTTTCGACCCAGATGAAGAAACGGGTCATCAGGATGAGAATTATAAACAGACCCGAGAAGGGGATCAGTGAACAGGGCATGGGTACCTGATCCAGGGGCTTGTTCTAAATGCAGCTGTGCAAGCCAGAGTCAGTGATGTCAGCCGTGGCTGCAAGAGTAATGTAGTGCTGAAAATTTAAAAGAATTATATATATATTTATATATTTTTTAAATGAATTATTATATAAATATATATATTCTGTATTAGAACATTGGAATTTTGGGAGCTCCATTGAAAACAATGGATTGCTCCGGGCTTCAAATGGCCAGTAGAAGCCCGGATCTCCAACATTCCAATGCTGTTAAACAGAGGTGTTGCTGTGAACAAAGGCCTCACAGAGCCAGATGGGATTTCAATTCCAGAAATTCCCCGGGGTTTGTGAGGCCTTTGTTTTATTTGTTAGAACATTCTGCACTCTAGTGGCAGAATGTTCTAATAGCCTTATAGCCCTCTTTAGCTAGGCTATACTGGCATTGAAGTCCCTCTCCCTTGTTAAAGGCCCTCGCCTTCGGCTTGGGCCTTTAATGGTCGGTATAGTCCGCTACGGCAAGCTATATGGCAATAGTAGTGCCAACACAGGTAGCTGTGTGGAGAGGTAATGTGTGTTGAGAACAGATAGATGATCATATATCCAGGATATAAGGGGGCGCGTGCACTGTTGTCACATGAGTTTGAACATGTAAAAATTGCATTTCAGGAAGTGGAGACGCCATACAAAAGTATTTCCAACAGCGGGTCGCCTTGTGGAGAGAAGGGAGGTCTTGGAAACATGCAGGTGATCCTGAATCATGGGTAAGAGTGGGCAAGCAGCCCAAATCAGTACAAATCTAATTTTGGGAAGTGGAGATGCCACACAAAAGTAGTGCCAAAAGTGGGTCCGCGTGATGGGGAGAAAGAGCATGTTGGAAACATACAAATGACCCTGATCTGGGGAGAAGATGGTGTGCGTACTGAGGTTGCGTTAGCTAGGGGCTTCACGTTTTGAGAAGTGAAGATAGCATATTAAATGAGCAGCATGGCTGAAGGCCAGAAAGCAAATGGGGAGGAGTGTACAAGGGACACGTCAAGCCATGGGACATCCAAAGAAGCCCAGTTTTGCAAGACACCTGAACCAAATTTTCCGTCCGAGTTATCGTCGGCATCCCACAATTCCTCAAATCGGACAATGGACCCCCATTTTCTGGATTTGAATTTTGTAAATTTGTGAGCGTGCTATGGAATAACTCACCAGAAAGTCATATCTCTTTGGCCAAAGGCTAATGGCATGGCAGAAAGTGTTATGTTGGCAGTCAGGAAAACAGTACATTGTGCCAAGGTGACTCGGATTTTGGTTAAAGAGGCCGTGTGCCAAGTCCTTCAAAACTACAGCAATACACAACACAGCTCCACAGGAAAATTTCCCTCAGAACTAATATTCAGAAGAAAGAGTCAGTCACTCTGCCTGAAAAGCTGAACAAATCCCCAAAACATCACAATGACATTGTGGTTCGAGATCGAGAAGCTAAGGCCAAGACGAAGAAGTGCGTAGAGCGACGACCTCCAGCATTGTATCTGAGCATCTGCTGCTAGTGTGTCAATGTCAAACCTGAAAATCCCATCTGAGACTGACACAAGTCAAAGGAACCAGGATATCAGCCGCGGCTGGCCGATACTCAATAGCTCAAAATATGTTGCATATAAAAAAGTATTACACCACAAATTTAGATGACCACGTCCTACTCACCAAAAAGGATGAGGAAGGCACTGGGAGTGTCATCGCCCCAAAAAACAATGGCAGTGACAGCCAGAACCAACCCAGCATGGTGAATAACCCAGATGGTTTTGATTCCCAGATTGACTCCCCCACTGGACAGTGGCCGTTGCGCACCACCAGGAAACATTGGTGGCTGATTGGGTAGATGTAGCTTCTCTGTTCTCACCCTCCAATCCGCACACAGTATCTGGGCAATGGGTCAGTTCACTTCAGCCACTGGATGTTTTCTCTGAGTAACTGCATTTTGCTGGTGCACAGATTTACATACACTAAAAAGAATAGTTCCCTCAAACTGTTAAATCGCCGAGGGCACTTGTATTTACCAGTGAGTGCTATGTCTGCTATGTATAGTAGTGTGTTATCACTGACTTTGGAAAAAATCAAGACGTATTAAAAAATGCAATATCGCTTCCTCAACATAAACCAGATTTGGCATATTTATTTACCCAATGAAAAATATGTGCAAAAGATTAAAATAACACAATTGTGTATGTGAATGTATACATCTAATCCACAGACCTCAGCTTTGTGAATGTCATTTGAAAGACTTGCATCTGACTCAAGAGAGACACCTATTAAACATTTGGGTCACTGCAGCTTTGCGATAGAATGCCCAAGCTTGTGAATATGACTCGAAAGGGACCTCTGGTAACTACTTAAGGGGATGCAGGTTTGTGGAAGAGTCAGTTGGAACTGACTCTAGAGAGGCACATAGTAACCACTTGCAATACTGCACCTTTCTGAAAGAAGTTTGAGGATTTTCCATCTGACTCAAGTGGGACCTCTAGTAATGACTTGAGGTACTGCAGGTTTGTGAATGTCTTTCCAGCCTTGAGAACAAGATATAGTAAAATAATCACATATATAGGTATATGTGTTGGTGCTATTTCTGACAGTCTGACCTGTTAGAAATAAAGTGCCTGTGGGAACAGATGAGGAAATGTGTCCATAAAGATAAGATTCAAAGCAGCATTTCAAATGGCCTCAATAAGAATTAACTAGGACTCAAAGAAGCTTCAGATCAGTAATTTAGAAACCATGAAAGTTTGTTCAAATATTTGAGTGCAATACAGAAGGCAAAAATATATCAACGCCAGTCAAGATCCATAATATTTCAGTCATATGCATAGAGATCAGAAATCAATTAGGATAGATGCAGCATGGGCAAAATCTGGAAAATAGCGCAGAATATGCAGCAATTCATTAACCAAATTTGGCAGCAACCCTAAAGGCTCAGGGAAGAGACTAAAAAGATCTTCTGGCTCTCCCCAAAAAAGCATCTTTTCATAGAGATATTCACCATAAAAAGCAATGAAAAATACAGCCAGCATAAAGTGAGCAAAAGTATCCAGATATCCTTAAATCAAAATACAGCATTTCATATAATACCATCAGCCTAGCACTGTCCCCCAAACTGAATAATAATGAGTTTCCTTTGACCTAGTGTCATCGGACGTGTTAGCAGAAATCTGGCTGCATAAACAATAAACATCTTGTGAATGGATAGACCTACAGTGAGAGAGCAGGAACAGGCCTTGGAACCCAACAATTTAACTAAAAAACTTCCCCCGAGGCTGTTCGGGAACAGAGTGTCAACACAAAGCATCAGTGCACATTTTACTCTGTGCGGTGCCAATGAAAAATAATAATATAACTATTTCCTAATCCAAGATGGAGTTGAGGCCTAATTGAGGCCTAGTTCGGCCTATACCAAGTGTAAAAAACCCATTCTGTACAACACAGCATTGTTGTTTCAATTGCAAAATGTTCATATTACTAAGCAAATATTATTTAAACTACAAATAACGCCAACAAATGCATAAATAAAAGAACCTTGCATCAAACATCTTTATTGTTTTGCTCTTACATTGACATTTTGATTCAGCCAAACACAACACAGAGCTGTGGGCATTAATACAAGCAACCGCAAATAATGCCATTCAAGCATACTGCCACCCAAAAAACAGTTTGCTAAGAACAGGGCTGAAAGCAATTTAATTTACCACTGGCTGTTAGTAAGAATGTGTACTCCAGTGTCATCAGGTGTGTTCCATAGTAATCAAAACATTTATTGACATTTGTAATATTGACTCACCATCATAAATCGGCTTTGGCATATTTATTATACTATAGAAAATAAGCACAATTCATATGAGCAGCAACAGTGCATATGTATATTTTTATGTTGAAGGAGCCCCCGGTCAGCTTTGTGAAGGGCATTTGAAGCAGCTGAGTCTGACTCAAGAGGAACATCTGGTGATTACGAAGCCGTGCACCTCTGTGAAGACCTCAAGCTGTTGGATCTGACTCTGGAGGGACATCTGGTCATGATGAAGCACTGCACATCTGTGAGGACCTCAAGTTGTTGGACCTGACTCTAGGGGGACTTCTGGTCATGATGAAGCACTGCACCCCTCTGTAGACCTCAAGCTGTTGGATCTGACTCTAGAGGGACATCTGGTGATGATGAAGCACTGCACCTCTCTGAAGACCGCAAGCTGTTGGATCGGACTCTAGGGGGACATCTGGTGATGATGAAGCACTGCCCCTCTGTGAAGACCTCAAGCTGTTGGACCTGACTCTAGAGGGACATCTGGTGATGATGAAGCACTGCACCTCTCTGAAGACCGCAAGCTGTTGGATCGGACTCTAGAGGGACATCTAGCGATGACGAGGCACTGCACATCTATCAAGACCTCAAGCTGTTGGACCTGACTCTAGGGGGACATCTGGTGATGATGAAGCACTGCACCTCTCTGAAGACCTCAAGCTGTTCGATCTGACTCTAGAGGGACATCTAGCGATGAAGCCGTGCACCTCTCTGAAGACCGTAAGCTGTTGGATCTGACTCTAGAGGGACATTTTGCAATGACGAAAGCGAAGCACTGAAACTCTCTGAAGACTTCAAGCTGTTGGATCTGACTCTAGAGGGACATCTAGTGATGAAGCACTGCACCTCTCTGAAGACCTCAAGCTGTTGGACCTGACCCTAGGGGGACATCTGGTGATGATGAAGCACTGCACATCTATCAAGACCTCGAGCTGTTGGATCTGACTCTAGGGGGACATCTGGCGATGACGAAGGCGAAGCACCGCAACTCTCTGAAGACTTCAAGCTGTAGGATCTGACTCTAGAGGGACATCTAGTGATGAAGCACTGCATCTCTGAAGACCTCAAGCTGCTGGATCTGACTCTAGAGGGACATCTGGCGATGACGAAGGCGAACCACCGCAACTCTCTGAAGACTTCAAGCTGTTGGATCTGACTCTAGAGGGACATCTAGCGATGACGAAGGCGAAGCACCGCAACTCTCTGAAGACTTCAAGCTGTTGGATCTGACTCCAGAGGGACATCTAGTGATGACAAAGGGGAAGGCACTGCAACTCTCTGGATACTTCAAGCTGTCAGATCTGACTCTCGAGGGACATCTAGTGATGATGAAGCTCGGCAACTCTCTGAAGACCTCAAGCTGTTGGATCTGACTCTAGAGGGACATCTGGTGATGAAGCACTGTACCTCTCTGAAGACCTCAATCTGTTGGACCGGACTTTAGAGGAACATCTGGTGATGACGAAGCACTGCCCCTCTGTGAAGACTTCAAGCTGTTGGATCTGACTCTAGAGGGACACCTGGTGATGATGAAGCACTGCACATCTGTGAAGACCTCAAGCTGTTGGATCTGAGTCTAGAGGGACATCTAGTGATGACGAAGCTGTGCAACTGTCTGAAGACCTCAAGCTGTCGGATTTGACTCTAGAGGGACATCTAGTGATAAAGCACTGCACCTCTCCGAAACCCTCAAGCTGTTTGATCTGACTCTAGAGGGGCATCTGGTGATGATGAAGCATTGCAGCTCTGTGAAGACCTCAAGCTGTTTGATCTGACTCTAGAGGGACATTTAGTAATGACTTGAGGCCAGACATATTGGCGTTGCCAGTGTTTGTTTTTCACGAAGGAGCAGATGTGATGCAGGAAGCAGGGCTATATCAGCTTGTAGCCATCCTGTGCACAGGTCACTCCTCCGGACGTTGGACACCACTTTCTGGAGTTTGGGGAAAGACAGGGAGTGAAGGCAGGTGATGAGAGGACGGGAACCTGCATACATGGGTGGAGATCAGTTCCCCAAGAAGTAGGCTATAAATACACATCTTTGGGTGTATATGTAATAAAGAAAACCCCATGCCAGCTGTAGGCTCCAGGTGATCACTGTAGCTGGGACAAAGACAAGATATGAGTGCACTTGCATTGGACTCACCTGAGCTGGGCCCACCGAGGGGCCAGCACTACCTGGGGAAGAGCCCAAAGGAATAGTGGGCAATGTTCCTGATGGGATACCGATGTTGAACAGCTTAATCAATCAATCAATCAACACTTGATAAAATGCGCAGCTGCTTCAAACAGAAGTCAACATAACGCAGTCAATCACTGAGTGGAAAACTCAACCAGAAGGTACCAAAATAATTTACTCTATGTATGATAGGGGCCGATGCCTGATGACTGGACTGAAGCACGCATAAGTGTGGCAGTCCACTGTCCCACTACTCACAGTCTACCATTTTCAGTGGCATTGTGACCCCTGTGCTTTTAAGGGAAGGGGTAGCAGTGCTGGCACATTTGGAAACTTGGAGGCTGAGATGCAGGTCTGCTGGCCCATGTATGGCTCGATCACATCGTTTGCAGCGGTGTGTTATGGCGCACACAGGTGAGTTTCACTTCATTCATAATAATGAGGTGGGCAGTGTGTGCCTCGCTGAGTGCATCCCCTTGCACAGAGAGGGTTGCTGAATCCTCCTCTGCACAAACGGTGAGGCTGTGTGCAGCAAGACACATAGCTTTGCACTGTGAGCAGCCTCTTTGTGACTCAGGTCCACTGGTTCTCCCCCTTAGATAGTCTGGCAGCGTCCACCTCACAATCATGTTGGGTAACGAAGGCTGGGCCAATGACACACATTGAGAAAAAGGATGTATTGCGTTGGAGCCCAGTGCATGATGGGTGTTTCTGTAACTCACATCACACGTGGGGGAGGAACACATGGCTATAATTATTAGATGGATCCCGGATTTAGGCACTGATTTAATAGATCAAATATTTTTGTACTGTCTTGGTTCTTTTTAATAGTTGTTACAGCATGCTTTTTCTTCATACAAGTATGATGCTGCAGCACACGCCTTTCTGGCACAATCCATTCCGACCCATTGAGACCATTGAGTTAGGGCAGGTCTCCAGGCAGAGCCCATTGAAGTGCGTACAGTTCCTATCCGGGTTCGGTACTGCGGCACCTGCCAAAAAAAACACAAAACAGGTAAGCTGGGCTCGCCCTCCTCTGAGACTCCACGGTATGCCCGAACTAACACAAAACACAAGAGCTGGGCCCGCCCCTCCTCCCAGACTCCACGGTGTGCCTGAAGTACCAAAAAAACACAAAACAGGTGTTAGAAATGGGGTTTCTGGTTGGCTAGGTTATGCGCCTAAGCCAGCCAGAACCCACCACTCTAGTGAGGGCAAGTCAGTTACACACCTAAGAGAACCTGTGCTCACCCTCTGGTAGCTTGGCGCAGAGCAAGCAGGCTTATCATCAGAGGCAATGTGTAAAGCATTTGCCCAACACACTCACACAGAAACACAATGAATACACCACAAAAGAGACTCCACACAGGATTATATAAAAATATATATAGTATATTATTCCTAAAACAAGACTAAAATGACAGGACTCATAAATACTGTGCATTCAGTGCAATTACTTAGTTAGAACTCATTATCCTAGACAATGCAAGGCGAAAAACGACATACATCAGTAAATACATAGGGCATGTAATGCAGCAGAAAAACACATCAGTGAATAATTTGCAAGTGATGCCAGCCACCTTAGGATCAAACAAACACATGAATCATAATATTATCATAAAACCCAGAGGGCGCAGTGCACCTGCACTCCTACTAAACTTTATATGGTATTTGTGTCTTACCCGTAGGTCACAGGAGTCCCTGTGCACCTACTGCCCATAATACAATAATTCTGGCCAGTTCCTACATGCGCCAAAATGGGGATATCCTTCGAGGTCTCAACCCACAATGCAAAAACCTAAGAACAAGTGCTCCAAGGTATGTCTGCGGCAATCAGATTGCTTCCGGTAATACTGGGGCAAATGTCGTCTGAAATGTTAATGATCCAAGCAGTGGATTGCTATGCAGGTATGGTCACAAATCACTTCCAAACAGCTCTTGTTGAGAAAGCTGCACAGGTCCCCTGGGACCGGGGCATTCAGTGCAACAAAGGTTGCCTGCAAACGAGCAGGCAGGTTCACGGACCCCGCGGGTCCAAAGCCAAATCACAGAATCTTTCTCCCTATGCTCTCTAAGGTGGCTGGGTGGTGCGGCGCTGGTACAATGTCGGGGCTCAGTGCACAGATGCAGTGACCTTTCCTCCGGTATGCGGCGAGCAGCTGGCAGCGTCGGAAGCCTCTGTGTTGCTACGGCAACCAGGCAAGGCCGTGTTGGAAAGGGTTTTACTTCGACGTGGCGGCATTTGAATGCACCGTCAAGACTCAGTCTCGGGAAGGCAAACAGCTCTCGATCTTCCCTCGACATGTTGGTAATCAGGCACACGCTGCCGGAGTGAAGTCAGAAGCGTTTGATCTTCTAAGGCAGAGCACTTGTCGATGACGGCTGCTGGACTCACAGATTGGAGTCCCACGGTAATGAGGAAGTCTTTAAGAACTCTGAGACTTCGGAAACAGGGGTGGCAACCAGCAGGTCCGTTGGAGATCACTTGTGGGGGCACAGTCAAAAAGGCAGCAGGCCAGCACATAAGGCAGATTGCAAAGTGGCAGTCCCTCCTGCAGCCCAGCAAGCGGCAGGCCTGCACAACAAGCAAGTAGTTCAGATAGCAGTTCCTCCTGGAAGCACAGCAGTCCTCTGTCAATGTGCATATTGTAGAGCCAGCAGCGTCTGGTTACAAGTCCCATGCAATGTTTATCAACATGGGGTCAGAGCCCAGTACTTATACACAGAAATGTCTTTGATGAAGGGGTGACTTCAAAGGAATCCTTAGAAGTGTGCAACAATCCCTCTCATACCAGCCCTGGCATCAGGCGATCAGTAGGGGGTAAATCAGCCCTTTGTGTGAGGGTAGGACAAGACCTATACAAATATAAAGTGTGAACCACCTCGCCCTTCCTGTGTTGTGGCTGTCTGGAAAGTATGCCCCAAGTGTAGCTGTTACCCAAACGTGTATTGGAGACAGGATGCAAAGCTCAAAGAGTCATAAGCTCAGAGAAATGCAAACTTTCTAAAAGTGGCATTTCTAAAATAGTAATGTACAATCCAACTACACCAGTGAGCAGGATTTATCATCACTATTCTAAACATACCAAACATGGCAACGCCACTCCTTTCTGAGCAGAAATTAACACATAAATATATATAAGGGAATTCCCAATGCTAGCCTATGAGAGGAGCAGGCCTCACAGCAGTGAAAAATGAAATAGGCTGTTTGTCACTACTAGGACATGCCAAACATAAAGGCACATTTACTTGCACAGCACCCTGCCCATATGGCTACCTAGGGCCTACCTTAGGGGTGCCATATTTGTAATAAAAGGGGAGGTGTAAGGCTTGGCAAGTAGTTTTAAATGCCAAGTCACAGTGGCAGTAAACTGTGCACACAAGCCCTGCGGTAGCAGGCCTGAGACAGCTTTGAGAGGCTGCGTCCGTGGGTGTCACAAGCAGTGCTGCAGGCCCACTAGTAGCATTTACAGGCCCTGGTTATATGGTATACCACTTTACAAGGGACTTACAAGTAAATCAAATGTGCCATACAGGTGTAAACCAATTATACCATGTTTAGGGGAGAGAGCACATGCACTATAGCACTGGTTAGCAGTGGTAAAGTGCCCAGAGTCCTAAAGCGAACAAAAAGAGGGTCAGAAAAATAGGTGGAGGAAGGCAAAAAATTTGGGGATAACCCTGTAGAAAGGGCCAGGTCCAACAAAAGGTGAGTTCGGTCTCGCCCCTCCTTCCACACTCCACGTGTGCTAGAAGTACCAAAAAAACAAAAAAGAGGTGAGCCGGGCCCACCCCTCCTTCTAGACTGCACTGTGTGCCCGAAGCACAAAAAGAATGCAAACAGAGGAGTCGGGCGTCAGCCCTCCTCCCATACTCCACAGTGTGGCCAAAGTACCAAAAAACACCCAAAACAGATGAGCTGGGCCCTGTCCCTCCTCCCAGACTGCATAGTATGCCTGAAGCAGGCGTGCAACACCCATTTGGCTAATAGGGCATTAGCACTCCTCCCCAGCTCTCACTGTCTATTCAATTATCTTTGTAGCTATGGTGCTGTCATGCTCTCTCCCTTTGATGCAATGTAGTGTAGCAACTTTGCTGCGTAGCTTGAAATAATAGTAAATCTACTCCTTAGTTCCATTGATGATTCTAATAAATGCTTCTTTCTTCTCAGCCTGAATACTCCCTTCATCCCAGGTAATTGCTGGCTTAATGAATGTGTATTTTGGGTGCTGACGTTCCTGTTGCACTGTGCCAAACATGGTTTTTTACTTTTACAGAAACTGTTTTGGAGTGATTGAGTGAACTCTGACCTTGACTATGTTTTAATTGATTCTGCCTCTCCCGCCTATTCTCTACCCCATCCTCTGTTCCTCTTGTGTGCCGTCGTCCGATCAGCCTCACACAGGGATACAGTTTATGTGCACAGCCCCTGTACTCCCAGCTTGTCTTCTCCACTGAACACCAGTGAATGAGCCTGCCCATGTAATTGTGGACACAAGCAATGTGTATTATGGGTGCTGTGGACCTGTTTACAGCGCATCGTTTTTCTGCATACTACTGAATTTCAGCACCCTGGCCCTTCTTAACCTGCCCTCCTACCAATAAATTGTCTTATGAACAGCATTGGAGGGTTATGAGTGAGCAGGGCAGGATGGGTTTAGTTCTGGGGCATCAAATAGAGGTCAGTAGGAGAGAACCAGGGCTGAAGTTCCTTCACCCTTGTATTCAAGACCTATACAATGTTGCAGTCAGCAATTCTTAAATTCTATGTACACACACACACATCAGATTTCGAAAGCACCATGTGATCATACAAATGCAGCAACTAGACTACGCAAATGCTGGGAATATACATAACATCTTGCAGGTAAAGGTGTGCCTCTTTTATTATGGAGATTCCAGCTATGTTTCCACACCTGACCCACACTACGGGGCTACAGCTAATTTGGTTATGATACGAAGCTGCCACTCATTACACTGTGGCAGCCGAATAATTATACAAGTCTTTGGCTAGAAGATGATTTAATGTTAATCAGGAATAAGAAGACCATGAAGTGACCAACTTCATAACATCCCAAATACAATTCACAGAACCAGTTCTTAATTTGAGCCAGGGCTTTCTGGTGCTCAGCACCAGTACTTAATTGTCAACACCGGCACTTGTGACTGTCTGGCTAATTTGGAGATAACAACAACAACAACAGTTAATTATTAATTCAATATACATTAAAAATGACTAATGCCTGCAGCCAAGCCATTATTATAGCTTTGGGGGTCTGGAATAGTCCGAATTGCCACACTTGTAGGAGTGTGTTGGTTAGTAGTTGTGTTGTTACTATCATTGGCTGCATAGCAGGGGCAATGTGTAGTTCAAGCTGCAGTGGCCTCCTCACGAGAGCCCTGGCACGTATTTTTTTTACAAATTAAGCACTGCACATAACTCTAACAGGAATGTTGACTCTGACCAATCCAAGCTACATAGGTTTTCATAGGGCCTGTGCTCTACATGGGAATTATTTTAACATTTGCACATATCAGTATGTCAGGGCAGAATCACAGATGTCCTGATTACTTCCCAGTAATCTTCATCCCTCCTACTCTTACTGGTCCTTGTCAAAGTCATCGATTGCGAGGTAAGCCTATCTCCAGACAGGAAGAGCTCAAAAGCACGCTAAAAAGAAGACCATACCCACACTACTGGGCGTTACAAAGGGGTGGGGTCCCAGGACACGCCCTGATTTATGCGAGCCAACTCGAGCTGAAATCAAGCAATGGTGAGCTTTTTTGTAATGTCTGTGATGAGGAGGATTAGGATTACTGAGTACTGATAAATATTCGAAACTTTATCTCTTCATCCCTCATCCTCGTCATTTCAAGAGGTAAATCAAAGCCAAAACCCAGCCTTCAACCTACAACATTAGAATATATGCAAACAGTAGGTCACTTACTAATGCAACACCCAGTGAATAATTTATTGGTGACATACAACATTTAAGGCAGGACAGAACTAAGTCTGCCCAGCCCAAAAGAACAGCCCTCAGACAATAGATTTTGTAGCCTGTAATGTTGGAACAAGGCAAAGAATTGTCCTTTGGAGACTACTTCACCACCAGAATTTCCACTCAATCACTCCAAGTTACATACATTCAATCTTGAGGGTTACTGTTCTGACCAAAAAACAGTGTTCTTACACATAAAAGTAAATTACAAATTTGTAAAGATAGTTTATTAATGACATTTTTGTTTTTGTTTTAAAAAGTTAAAAAACGTAATCATACAAATTACATAGTGTACAGTGACAACAGCATCATCATATCAATCCCCTTAGACTCACAAAAATTGTACACAAAAACGAATTAAAAACCATTAAGAAACTTTGCGAGAGTTTAAGGAAGACACTACTCTTTGTCATAAGAAACCATATCCATAGAGCAAAATGTTAAAGATGAACCCTGATATACTGCAATCCGTCATCATCTAGAGTGACATCAAACTGGATGGATTTATGGTGTGCAGGCGTCGACGCGTTTCGATGGTATCCTGATTTAGACCATCTTTATCAAGACTAAAAACATTTACACTCTCAGCTATTCATATATCTTCAAATCAATTGAACCCAAATATAAGAGTTCTATCCGGGAGGATGGTTGATCCTGCTCCCAGTATCGCTGTATGGGTTTAATATTTCCCAATTGATTTGAAGATATATGAATAGCTGAGAGTGTAAATGTTTTTAGTCTTGATAAAGATGGTCTAAATCAGGAAACCATCGAAACGCGTCGACGCCTGCACACCATAAATCCATCCAGTTTGATGTTACTCTAGATGATGACGGATTGCAGTATATCAGGGTTCATCTTTAACATTTTGCTCTATGGATATGGTTTCTTATGACAAAGAGTAGTGTCTTCCTTAAACTCTCGCAAAGTTTCTTAATGGTTTTTAATCTGTTTTTGTGTACAATTTTTGTAAGTCTAAGTGGATTGATATGATGATGCTGTTGTCACTGTACACTATGTAATTTGTATGATTAAGTTTTTAACTTTTTTAAAACAAAAAAAAATTCATTAATAAACTATCTTTACAAATTTGTAATTTACTTTTATGTGTAAGCACACTGTTTTTTGGTCAGAACAGTAACCCTCAAGATTGAATGTATGTAACTTGGAGTGATTGAGTGGAAATTCTGGTGGTGAAGTAGTCTCCAAAGGACAATTCTTTGCTTTGTTCTGATTGAACCCTAGTCCTTTGGATGTTAAAGGGTCCCTCTCACTTTTTGTAAGAGCCTGTAATGTTGTACAAAGGTGTAGGAAGAGACCAAAGTAGACGCTCTTCAGATTTCAGATTAAGGGAAACCCTCGAATTCCACCAAGAAGGTAGCCAAATGCCTTGTGTATTTATCCTAGAGACGCTCGGGGACAGGGAGTACAAGTCCACAAAATAAATCAAAATTGCCTTATTCACAACCATGGAATGTAAGACTTCCCCATTCAGAGAGGATGGGGAAGGGAAAAAAATGGACCATGGTACCTTAGGGAGAACTTCAAGAGATGGATAAAACACAACACCATCATCAAGGGTTTGCAGAAAGGGAGATCTGGACAATATTAGAACCCCAGCTCACCAATCTGACGGCCTGAAGAGATTGGAATCCAGAAAAACAAACTTCATTGTCAGAAATTTAAGATCAACAGAAGATAAAGGTTTGAAAGGGGAGGCCTGAAGTGATTCTAAGACCAGAGGCAAGACCCAAGGAGAAGAAAGCCTCGACATAGAACACAACAAGAAAAAACCTTTCATGACATTTAAAAACCAGAACCAAACTGATCCAAGGATGGTGGGAGCAGGACCTGGATAGTTGGACATTTTCAGGGGAGGCAATCAAGTCTACAAAAGGTACCCTGCATCTTTGGCATAATCTCCTGAAGATGGGTGGACATATGGATAGGTCTTGAGAGTATGAGAAGAGAATAGATTCCAACCCTGAAGATGGGAAAGAGCAACAATGGGTGCCACCATCTTAGAAAGATTCTTGAAACAGAACAAAGTCCAGATGGCAAGACGCAGTACTTTTGGTGACATACAGCTATAAATATGAACGTAAGCATCCAGGAGATTGATCGTTAACATGAAAGCTCCCTTCAAAACCAGTGAAATTATTGTCTGTGGGGTCTTCACTTTGAAGGGAATCATTTGCAGCCATACATTGACTCCCTTGAGACCAATAATCATCTGGAATCCCCCTGTTGGCTTGGGAACCAGAAAGACTATCAGTATTTTCTGGTCCCTTGTTACTCTCTGGGTACATTAACTATTGCTTGCTTTTCTAATGTGACAAGGACGGCTTGAAGTGTGGCAAGTCTCTTGGAACGAGAATGGGGCTATGGAGTGTATATGGTCGAAGAATCTCAAGGACTATAGGAAAACTTGATTTGATATCTGGTGCTCATTGCCTCTAGAGCTCAAGCATCTGAAGTTGATTTTCACAGCTCTCCATGAAATGCTGTATCTGACTTCTAGTTGGCCTGATGGAGCCAGTTCTGGCATAGTGAGGAAAGCTATGTTTTTGCCCAAGAGGAAGATGTTCCTTCCTGTTCAGAACAACCAGAAAAACCTTTATGTAGCTTATTTGAGGGTAGAGGCAGATGTATTGAGGATGAGTATCTTATGTATGTGGGACCGGCTTAATGTGAGGTGCTAACAACAACTATTTTGTGTTTATTTAGTATAGCATAGATACTAACAAGCAGTAATATAGACAACTAATTGGAAGTCACCCAGTCTCAGAAGGAAGGATATGTGCATTAAAAATGAAACTGGTGATTTGCTAGTCACACTCCTTGACATCACGCGTGCTAACCAACTAAGCTCACTTTGGAGAGATGAACACGAGTGTGCTGCCTCAAACATAAAGATGCTGAATGTCCTTATGACCAGACTAAAAACATGCCTTTGGTCAACAGTCAGGCAGGAGCGTCTTCCTGGACCTGCAATGATAAATATTTCACAAGAATGTTGTCCTGCCCCAGAAGGAATTGTGGGAGAATTGGCAAAAAGTGTCATCATCTTGAAATAACTTTGTGAAAAACAGTTTTAATATGCTTCAAATTGAAATCAGTAGAGGGTGCGTTTTAGTTTTCATTGCACTCAGTCCCATTCCAATGATCACTGACAATAGTCTATGAGATGGCAATTCCACAAAAACATGCTTGTTGTAATTTTTTCATGTTTATCCACTATATTTACAAAACACAGTTTATTACTCTATTTTGTCATATTGGCTCAGAGGTAGCTCTGCCTCATTGTTTGAAGTGTTAGCTCCACCCCTTGCTAGAAGTTTAGCCCCGCCCATATGCTTGAGGCGTTAGAGCCCCCTGCCCTTCTCTCCCTAAGTTCAGGTCTAGTTGCGCCCCTGGCCCCAAGTACCAAAAACACACAAAACAGATGAGCCGGGCCCATCTTCCTTCCAGAGTCCACAGTGTGCCCCAGGGCACAAGTCAGTAAACGGTGTCCACCCACTATTTTCAGAGGGTTCACCCTGCCAACAAGTTGGGCCCCACTCAAATATGCTGAACTCATCCCTGTGTAATTTTCAGACACCGGGACACATTCAGCAGCGCCTGCACATTGTCTGCTTTCATAGAGGCAGTGAGGGGGCTTTGTTATTTTAAATTGCAGCTGGACACAAAATAAAGCCAAAGTTAAGGAGCCATCAGGCCTCCGTTCATTTGAGTATCCTGGCTAGAAGCAATGCAGAGACTCACCCCTAACTGCAAATGCAATGTAGGGGAAACAAAGGCACACAGCTTATTGTCACTTCACAAGTCCTTGCGAGAGGATGGTTTTGACTTTGTTCAGTCCCTGTATATAAAAGATATGCATGTACTGTAGGAATGTCAGATGTGTTGGTCTGTCCCAGTATTTACATAAATAACAATTCAAATACCACTATTTTGTTTTATTTCCTTTATAACGCTGCTCATCCCAATGCTGGGTGTCAGAGTGCTTTACATTACACGTAGACATCATAGTGACAATAAGTCATATAAGTGTGTCAATCAATGTACAGGATGTGTTACATAAGACAGTGAGGGTTACAAGGTGTAGGAGTCACATAGCATCCTTCATACCTCACTGTGCTATATTAGAAGGATTACAATTTTGGAGCTGCAAGTAACAAAGGGATCTCTGTGTTAAAAGTAGTCCCCCACTTGCCTATCTACATAAAATAACCATCTGTCATCTGCCAGTTACATGATGTGTTTTGCAGGAGACAAATTAACCCTCAATGTTACTTTGATTCAAATCTGGGACTAGACAAAACACAGATATCTTCAGCAAATACATTAAGCTCCAGAGTTATCTTACCATTATTATTATTCCCTGAGATTCACTGGGCACGCAAAGATCTCTGCAGCAAGTGCCTTAACCCCATAAGATATTTTAAAATGGAGACTTTGAAACCAATTAAGCAGAACAGATTTACTGCCACATTTCTCCTTGTTGCCAATTTCTTTGTGGCAGAGTTTTTAAGCAATAAATGTATAAATTGTGGCCCAGATTATGCATTGGGGTTGCATTACTCTTTTGGCACAACTCCGACGCAAATTCTCATTTGTTAAATCTCATAAGGCGCTGATGATAGGCCTGCTAAACATATGTCTGAGGTGTTAAGATCTGATGTCTCGCTGGTTCGTCTAAAGGGGTATGTGCGGCATGGTGAGTGATTGCTGCAAGCTCAAATCACTGAACTTGAGACCCAGATCATTGAACTGGAGCAGGCACAGCAATGTTGGAGGGCGTCCACCCAAATAGTATATGCCTCGGAACAAACAAGGTAAACTACTATACTAGTTGGCAACCAGGGAGGTTTCCAGTAGGGTAGTCCCAGCTATCAGAAATAGTTCTGGTACCATGTGTGAAGAACTGCCTGCCATTGCCCAAGTATTCGCGGCCTACAATCAGGACTTGTATGCGGCAAGCCCACCTCCTCTGGAAAAGCATTGCCATCCCCTTCTTGGGGATATGCCCCTACTGGCTATTCCCCCCTCCTTAGCGTGTGAACTGGACCTGCTGCTTGCGGTAGAAGAGGTAGACCTGGCAATAACTGATCTCAAATAGGGGAAAACCCCTGGCCCAGATGGATTTCCCATCAAGTTTTTTTAACGCTAACTGGATCTCTTGCCTCCGCATTTGTCGGCTTTTTATGCAGACACCTTAAAGCGCAGTTTCATTCCCCCAGATCTGGACATCGCCACCATTGTGGTCCTACCCAAAGCTCGCCAGCCGGCCAGAGCGCTGTTTATCATACCGCCTGATCTCCCTCATCAACACCGATATTAAGATTTTTTCAAAGGTTTTGGCGACCAGGATTAGCCGAACTCTCTCATATATGGTGCCCCCAGACCAGTGCGGCTTTATGCTGGGCAGGAGCACCCGTCATTGTATTTGAAGGGTACATCAAGTCTTCTCCCTGGGCGGAGAACTGGCTCTCCTCCTGATTGACTTTCAAAAGGCCTTTGATACGGTCTCTTGGTCCTTTCTCGAGGCGGTGCTTCAGCGTGCTGGTTTCGGCCCTGTTTTCTGTAAGCTAGTGAAATTGTATACTGCCCCTTCTGCGCAGGTCTGGGTCAATGGGATTCTCTCTCCACCATTTCTGATTCGTAGGGGCATGCGTCAGGGCTGCCCCTTGTCCTTGCTGCTCTTCACTCTTGCCATAGAGCCGCTGACCCGCCTGATACGATGCGATGCGCAGGTCCGGGGCTGGCACTGGGGGGGTGGGGGTGGGGGGGGGAGATATGGCAGACCACATTGCTCTATATGCGGACAATGTCCTGCTTTTTCTCAACGGGTCCTAGGTGCCTTGAGATCCTTCGGTTATATGCCGAGGCGTCAGGCCTACGGGTGAATGCTAGCAATCTGTCCTAGTGTCTGTTACTGGTGATGCGATGGGACAAATCTGGAGCCATGACATTTCTACTAGACAGAATTCCTTTATGTACTTTGGGGGCCACATTTCCTGCCTACCGGACCTGGCTTGGTCTCTTTTTGTCCTCTTCAATTGACCGTTGGATTGAGATTTGCACAAGTGGGTCCATCTCCTATTTAATCTGATGGGACAAATTGCTTTATTTACAATGATGTGCCTGCCCCGATACCTATATGTCATGGCGAACTATCCCTACCCTATTCCCTGTGTGTGATTCCGCTCTCTCACTTCGAAGATAACTTTTTTCATCTGGGTAGGTGGGTGGGTGTGCGCCACTGTGTGGCCTTTTCGTCGGCCCGGAAATCACCATTTGACAGAGGCCTTGGTGCCACTGACCTCTATGCCTACTATCTCGCTACTCACCTGGTCCCGATGAATAAGTGGTTCACTGGGGGATGGGATGACCCTGCCTACCGTCACCTTTATGGCACCCCTCTGTCCTCCATGGTTCCATCCTGCACTCAGGTGACAGTGCTCTATGGAGGACGGCCTTGTGCCTCACCCACTGGACTCGCCACCTCACAGATATGACACCCCGTGGCGGGGCATCTGGTTAAACAAGGTGGCTGGCCTTGCTGGGTTCTCTCAATGGGACTGCATTGGCGTTACCTATTTGGGTGACATTCATAAAGGGGGTGGGGGAAGGGGCTCCTGATGCCCTTTCAAGAACTGCAGGAACAATATAACTTATCATGTGTGTAATTTTTTTGTTACTTACAGCTGCGTCATGTCCTCTTGACTCACATCCCGACATGCAGATCCCTGAATACAGCCCTCTTGAAGCAAATCTTCTGACAGGCCGCCTGGGCAGAGGTGCAATCTCTGTGTTTTATCGTTCCCTAATAATCAAAACCCCGGATCTCATCCCGCACCTACGCCGTAAATGGGAGGGCTGGGTGTTTGAACTAGATGACGAGGACTGGAGAAATGCATGTGTAGCCCCATGGAAACTAGCTGTTTCCTCAAGATTGTGGATGGTCCAAGTCAACTATCTCGTGCCACATACCTGTCTCCACAGCGACTGCAGCAGAAGGGTGGGAGGGGGCAAACTGTCTGTGCACGCTGCCAGGCCCCAAGTGCTGTTTTTAGGTCTCGCCTAGCGACGCAGCGCAAAGCGCTGCTCGCTATGCGAGATCTATTGTTGTCGACTTCGTTTGGAAGGGGGACAGGACATGTGCACGCGTACGGCACGGCCTGGACAGGAGATGTCCACGCGTATGGTGCGAGCAGGAGTTGTAATAACGCCGCACGCGTGCACATCAACTGTCTGTGCCGAGAGCTTAACAGACAGGAGATGTGCACGCGTACGGCTCGCGGCGTTATCACAACGCCTGCTCGCACCATACACGTGCACATCTCCTGTCCAGGCGCGGCGCGCTTGTATGCACCACTCACCGGCTCTTCTGGGGACTCTGCGCTGCTCCCCGGCTGGTCTCCCCGATGGCAGGGGGGACTCGCCTCTTCACCCGGTCACTCTTTGTGGCGCATGAACACGCGGGGCTCCGTCTTGCTCACAGGAGCCCCGCATGAAATCCTGCTCCGGCCGCATCATGCGGCATTCACGAAGGCGGGGTGGGCTCCCGCCGGACTTCCTTTACTGCTTACAAGTGCGGGGTGGGCTCCCGCCTCGCTTCTCCGACACGCGGGGCTCCCTCAGCTCACGGGAGCCCCGGACACTTCCGGACGCGCGCTCCATGCCCCGCCCATGTCCCAGGCAAGGTTGCCTGACTTCTGGGTCGCGCTGAGAGCGGCCCGGAGACAGTGTTACCAGATTGGCTAGCTCGCACGGGAGCGGGACAGGAGCCTCCATCGGACGGGCTCGGCGTCTCCTCAGGGCTGCCAGGCGCTGCGTGTCCTGGGCTCTGTCGGTGCCGACACGGAGCTCGACCGGCGCTTCCGGGACTGGTGCCTTCGGACTCGGCCAAGACGGTGACCCTGAGCAAGTACAAGCGGATCGCCAAGGTACTGCGGCGACCCAAGCCGGGCTCCGCCAACAGAGGCAAATTCCAGTTCTGGGTCCGGTCCAAGGGCTTTCTGGCTGGGGAGGAGCGGCGAGGAGCAGCAGAAGCCGAAGGCAGCCTATGCCGTCTATATGCCCGTCAAAGGGGGAACGGTTAGTGCCTACCCGTCAGTGTCCGTGGTACGTGTCTGTGTCCATCCGTCCAGTGTCTGCGGCCACGGGGGCAGAGCACCAGGCCTCTAGCTACTGCCACTGTCCACGTCTGCCCAACCATTGCCGTCTCTGCCCACCTTTGCCTATTTGGTTCATCCCCTGGCCCACCTCTGACCCAGCGTTGGCCATCGCTGCCCCAGCCCTGGCTGTCCAAATACCCTATCTCTCTGTCTGTCCTTCTCAGACTAACAGAAGTGCCTTTCTGTGCCCGAGACCCTTTCTGCCCCTCTACCCCAGCTTGGTCCATATGTCCATCTCTGCCCCACACCTGCCCATCAATGCACCATACCACTGTGCCCCTCCCTCCCCATCTCTTCCCCAAACCTTTCCCTACTCTGCATCCCTTTCCTGCCCCTCTTTCAATCTCTGCTCTACTCTGCTGCCCGCCTAAGTCCAAGAACTCTGTCCCTCTCCGCCCTATATCATTACATCCTGTTCATAGGCCCTGTTTCTCCGTACCAGTGCCCATTTCTATCCTTCCTCCTGCACCCTTGTATATGTCTGGCCTACAACTCCATCCGCCTCTATACCTGTAATCTGTCCCATACAACTGCCCCAAACCCTGTCTATCTCTGTTCAACGCCTCTACCGATCTCTAACCCCAGCCCACTGCCAATCTCTCCCACACCTGTCTCTGCCCACACACGTTATTTCTGTCCCTGTCCCACACCTATCTCTCAACCCCACTACAGTGCCAGTCTATCCTCCAAACCTCCTTCTCTGTCCACGGCTCTGTCCTTCCCTGACCCCACGTCACTTCCAATCTCTCCCCCCCACCCCCCACTGTCCCACGTCTCTGTCCATCTCTACCCCAGCCCACTGCCAGTCTCTCCCCCACACCACCTGTCTGTCTCAGCCCCACGCCTCTGACCATCTCTAATCCAGTTCACTACCAATCTCTCCCACACCTCTGTCTCTGTGTCCCACACCTCTGACCATTTCTAATCCCACGCCACTTCCAATCTCTGTCCCACACTTCTGACAACGTCTCACACCCACACCACAACCAATCGTGGTGTCGCATCTCTGTTCTGCCTGTCTACCTCTGTCCCACACCTCAGTTCATCTCAGTGCCACGCTGCTTGCCCAGGTCTGTCCTTCTTCCTCGTCCGTCCGCGGCCCACCTCTGCCTCACAATACTGTCCAACAACGATCCGGACCCCTGCCCACCCCTAGCACCTTTGTCCTCCGTGCAAGGAGTCAGCAGGAAAGCCCCGCTGGGAGGTTAGTAACCATGATATCCACCAAAATAGCCAACAAGCATTTGCAATGCAATAGGTCTCGCATTTGCGAAACTTTAAGCTACTGGCATTATAAATGACAAACCTTTTATCTATGTGTTGGTTTAGAAAACATAAATAAAACGCATTGTCATTTACAATGCCAATAGCTTAAAATTTCGCAAATGCGAGACCTATTGCATTGCAAATGCTTGTTTTCATATGGCATGGTCCTTACTGCGCCTGACCCCTTTCCGGAGTGGAGAGATTTTCGAGGTCCTTGGTCACAATATTGAGTGGGGTCCCCAGGAGGCATTACTGGGGTTATTGGAGGGGATTGGCCAGTCCTGTGCTGAGAGGATATTTATTGGGGTGGTGTCCTTGGTGGCCAAGAGGGACATTGCTCGCTGCTGGAGGTGCCCGGAAGCCCCCTCCATTGAGGTGTGACAGAAGGGCGTTGATTGGTGTGCGCGCCAAGAACTACCAATTTATGTGGCCCATGGCTGCCCTCGGAAGCACGAGAAAATATGGGGGGTGTATCCACCATGGTCTGCCTCTGTAAGAATATAATTTGGTTGAAAGATTGTCAGTATTATCGCTATTCAAAGATCAAATCCAGTGAAATTATATTTTTGGGTTGTACTTATATGTGGATGATGCTGTGTAACACAAAATGATGTCACTTCTTGTGATGTCACTTCCTTTAAGGTCATTGGTTTTGATGCCACTTCCTGTCACGTACCATGATGTCACTTGCATACTGCCTAACTTGCTCAGTCCCCCCACTTTTTTTAGGACTTGTGCCCTGGTGTGCCCCTGGTATGTGCCTAGTGTGCCTCAAGTAACAATACTACACCAAACTATGCCTTGCAATGCTGCTTGCACAGTGACGAATGCACAAAGCTAGCAGTGAGCACAAAAACATTGGGCATACTAATTAATATTCATGAGTGAGGTCATGTGACCTTGTGTGCACTGTCGGAAACCCAGGGAGGTACTAATGCTCCATTGAACAACAGAGCTCCATTCCTGACCTCCCAAAAGGCCCGATTACAAGCTCCCCGATGGGGTCGGTCACTCTGGAATGACAAGGACCTTTGTGCAGGGACTTCAGCAGGGCATATGTTGGGGAACACGTGGGTGGACAGCATCCACCCACTATTTTCACAAGGCGGACGCCGTCCTTCCTGCCAAGAAGCTAGGTCCAGCCCTGCCAAGTACCACGCATCAGACGTTAGACAAACAAATTTCAGTGTGGTGGTCCGCATCACCGCACTGAAATGCGAAGTCACACATAATAGCGCCTCCTCAGCGCTAAGTAAATCATGCACCAATACTGAGAAACTAAAGCTGGTCTCCCATTCTCGTCAGGAGTGGCAGCGCTCCATGCGCGCTGCTTCCGGCAGGCTTGGGGGCGAGTCTGCAGCTATGAGCTGCTACAATCTAACAGAATTCACCGACATGTGCCGCAGCATGATTAATGACTGTACGTTATGACGCTACGGTGCGAGGGGTGAGCAGGTGGCTCGTGGCTGTAGTTGGAATAAACTAGTGGCAGGATGCAGGCAGTGACAATGGCAGCGCTGCTCACACCATCACCAAGTTGTGCTGCGGATAATTAATCAGACACACGATGGGCTTGTCTGGTGGCTCAGCTGACTCCGCACGAACCGCAGTGGCCGCTGGAATTGTTCCTCAGCACACCAGCCTCTCCTGTGTAGCTGCTGCTGAGCCACACAATTATGGGCCGGTGTTTGTGGTGGCAGGAGTCTTTGCGGCGAGGTGCAGCCTGTATGAAGAGTCACGTCGCAAAGTTAGTAAGTAGTGCCATGTGAGGTATCCCTCTACAAAATCATGTGCTTTTAAATTTTATTAATAGGTCTAGCGCGCAGTGGTGCCTGTCCGACTACCTGCATTTTATTAGGATTCAGCAGCTTGGTTAACTGCAGCGATTCAGCAGGCCTAGGAAAAACTAGGCCGGTGTAAGTGAGCAATGATCAGTTGGCGTGATGGGGCTCAGCAAGAGTGACCGTTCGCCCCAGCATCGTGTGAACCCATCCCCGCCTCTGACACGAACTATCTGAATGGCTGTACCAAGTCCAGTAACAGTGCCAAAAACAACAGGCAAGCAGCGAGGAACTTCCCGTAAAAAACCCTATTCTGTAAAAGTGACTTTTTATTGTTGTAAAAAAAAATTGTGTCAGGGCTCTCGTCAGGAGGCCACAGCAGCTTGCGCTACACACTGCACCTACTATGCTGCCAATGATAGTAGCAACGCAACTACTGACCATCACACTCCTACAAGTGTGACAATTTTGGGGCTGAATTATTTGTGTGTCCAAGAGTTTTCATGCAACAATAAAAATGCCCAGATCACTCATGTGAATAATGGAGTGATGGAGCAAGATCAGCGTTTTGCTTAGTGACAGTTACTGCTTTTACTAGGTTAGTGCCCATCAATTTCTGGTGCTTTAAAGCAGTTTTAAGATCTTGTCAGAGTTTCTCGTTGCTCAAATGGGTGTGATTTCTGATATTTATATGTTTCCCTTGTCTTCATTTCTTGATTTTGCTTGAGAGAAAATGTCACTCATAGTCATTGAATGTCACTCATACTTACAATGAAATTAGGAAAATGTCACACCTGAAACCTTGGTAGCTCATGTAGGCCCCACTAAAAAATATGCCGAACTCATCCTGGTGTAATTTCCAAACACCGGGACACATTCAGCAGCGCCTGCTCATTGTCTGCTTTCGTTCCGAGCAGCAACGTGCAGGCAGGGAGGGGCCTTTGGTATTTCGGATTCCAGCTGGGCCATAACAAAGGCTGAACTTAAGGGCCCATTTGACCTCCATTTATTCGAGTATCCAGTCTGGGAGCTGCCTGTAGCCTTACATCTAGATGTATATGCAGTGGAATGGAAACAAAAGCACACAGCTTGTTTGCACTTCACAGGTCCTACAGAGAGGCGCGATCGTATATATGAGATATGCATGCACTGTAAAAATGTCAGATGTCTGTCCCACTACAAATAACTATTTAAATCCCAGTAATTCAGACTTTGCAACCAATACAGCAGAACAGCTTTACTGTCACATTTCTCCTTGATGCCAATTTCTTTGTGGCAGAGTTTAAAAAATAAATGTATAAGTTGAGGCCCAGATTTTGCGTCAGGAATGTGTCACTTTTCTGGCCCAACTCTGAAGCAAAATCTATTTTGGGATGTACAGTGCTACACAAATCCTGTTTGTGTGGCTTTCTAAAATGTAGGCATTACCTGGGTGGTGCTTGGGCGTTCCCATGCATCCACCCATGTATTTTGTTGCAAACCCATATTTACTTGTATACATGGGTTTGCACCAAACCTGAGGCTGGCGTAACAAGGAGTTATCTCTTTATTTCTCCTCATTATTTCCTCTTTGCATGTATACTTCAGCGTACATGCAAAGGGGAAATGGCCTCATAGTTTTTTGTGTGGCTTTGTAAATAAATAAATAAAAAATTAAAAAATGCAATGCAGTGCTTTGCGCTGCCTTGTGTTACTGTGTGTCAGGTAGGGATTACATGGATGGTGTGTGGGCATTTCAATTCAGCCATCCTTGCATTTTGTGTATAAATAATATATGCAGTCTTCTTAAGGCAGGGACACTTGCTTTCCCTGGGTCAGCTCTCGAGTCCCATTTCCCTGTCAAAAGGTCATGGCTATTCCCCATTTACATGAGGTGACATTCCATCTAGGCCCCGCTAGTGAGCCTTAAAAAGAAGAAGTCTTTGAAAGTCAAAGTGCCTCCGCCCGCAACATGTCAGTCAAAGCAAGATGCCCCCGAGGCCTGGCGGCCCAGCAATTAGTCTTACCCTCTCTTGTTGGTGTGGTGGCTTGGAGTGCCTGGCACACGTCTTCGGCCTGGCAGTAAGAAGTCTCGATGCTACGATAGAGGCGATGCTCCGCCTACAGGAAGCCTCCCTGAATCTGTTGGCAGGTCTTGGGTCCTCCTGGATTGTTGGGTAGTTGAATCATTGCTCTTCCTCTGCGAGTGATGGCTTGCTTCTCCTTCACAGCTGCACGCTGCTCCAGGGCGACAGCCCTCTCACTTCACCACGGTCCCCTCCGGGAATATGGGATTCGTAACAGCGCACACATGCAAATGCCACCTTCAGGTCACAGCATTGCACAGGGCAACAACTCTCTTCTCGAAAGAGTAATCCTCCAGGGCGACAGCCGTCAATCATCACCGCGGCCCCCACCTGGCATACGGAGGTCATGGGCAGCACAGAGGGTTTCTGCATTCACTTTGTACAATTCAGCCACTAAATGGACATCTCTTATTTTCTCCTATTTCACATCAAAGGTTAATGTTTTGTCTTAAATTCTTGGTGCATGAGGTTAGTGTGGCTGGCCGGCAGAAGCCACATGAAAGTGGTGGCAAGTGCATCCTATATGTTTCCTAGATTCTTATTGTACATGGTGCAACATTACAGCCTATTAAATCAAACAGGAGAAAGATTTGCCTAGGATCACACAATTTGGTTAAGCTGGGAAGCTGGGATTAATCACAGGTTTGCTGCTTTCACATTGTTCATTTCAGCCATTAGATGAACATCTCTTTATTCCTCCTGTTTTACTTCAAAGGTTAATGCTATGTCTTTAACTCTTGGCAGATGAGATCGGAGCGTGGGTGGCAGCCAGATGCTGCAACTGCATTTTTTACTTCAAATGAGGGCTGCCTTGCATAATCCTGCTTTCTTCTCCAGAAGTATCTAAATCCGTCACACCACAACAAAAAATGATTTCCTAACATTTGAAATTATATATTTTATTTACCATTTCCAATCACTAAATGTTGAAGTGCTGTTTTCCTTGAAAGGAAGACAAGTTGCTTTTTTGTAGCTCTGGAAATTCAAGAGCGCTGGGTATGGCTATGGTAAATTTTGCCAAGTTGTTACACTGCCGGGGTATGGGTGGTCTTGTTTTTTGCCTTTCTCACACGTAACTATTTCAGCGATGCTGCAAAGTTTGCAATGTACTGTATTATAAGCAGTGGTCGAAGTGCATTAAAAAAAGTATGAAACTATGATACTGCACACAATGGGGGCGGGGTAAGTCAGCATGGGGTTAGGGTCAAAGGTGTGGCTAAAAAACAAAATATTCTGTAACTTTTTTCGGTCTCTCACCTTCAGGTAACTACATATAAAATAATGCACATGAAATGAAAAATAAATGCAAGTTAGGTTAAGCAGTGGTAAATGCACTATCGTACAGTATGAAACCTCGATTAACGCACTGCAGGGGTCTGTGTCTGTAACCAGAGAACCAGAGAATTGTAACCTGGTTGGTGCAGTGGAGGCTAGTGACTTGTGTATGTTTAGTGCTACGAGGTCCCAGTCTATGACACAAAGCGCTGTGAACATGTAAGTCATTATTTTAAACTTGCATTAGACACAGTATAAGATAGGCTTCTACAAAATGCACAAAAAGGTGCAAGATAAAAAAAAAGTGTTTCCAAAATATAGATTCTAGTAATACCCAGACTGTACGCAGTGCAAATTATTTTTATAACTGTCTTTTAAAAGCACACACTTCACAGCTCGGCTGGTAACTCCCTTGTGACACCACTAAAAAGAATAAAACTGTCTCATCAGGAAGTATCCAGTGATTCCATCAATTAAAGTCAATACCGGCTTCTAAGCACCCTTTACATTTGCACATTGACCAGTTGCGCACATTTTTCAATTCTTCCAGGCAAGCAGGCACCCTGGCAAGAAGGCTTGTTTAGCAGACTGCCCCTCCATCGGTTTCAAACCACAGGAGACTCCCTGTCTTGCACCTCAGCTGAAGCATTTCAACTGTCGGTTTTAACCGTTCCAGACGGTTGTCGTTTCATAAATAGTAGGGGAACTGTTTGTCTAAAATTTTTAAAGTATGGGCACGTCGTGCCCCTCAGATTTTGCCCACTTCGACCACTGATTATAAAACAATAACACAGGGTAGCTTTGTTGTTATGATGCTCTTAGGTCTGGGAACTGATGTAATTCAGAGTTATGCGATGTATGAAATGAAAGACCATGTGTGCTTACCTAGGGCTGGCTCCTGCAGGATGAGTTTACAGCGAATAGACGAGCCCACGGGCCAGTGTTATTGTAAACAGGTAGGTCCAGCAGGCCATCTCCTGTGCACCGTGGTGGCCGTGTAACATGTCTAGGCTCGGCAAAGTTCTTATTAGCGAGTGTAGTCTAGAGTAGATTCTGATTACTGGCCATAGTTTGTGGTATCCTACATCTCCCCACTTGAAGAGTTTTTCTATACAAACTAGCAATATTTCCCTGCAAAGGGCAAACTTTTCCCAAAAGTGCTAGTTGGGACTGGAGTCGCAAGTGCCCTTTTCCTGTGAGTTACCTTGATCACCATTTCCTGCTCATCCTCGGACACTGTGCAGCTTCCACTTATTTTCATGTGGAGTGGACACCTCTTACTGTGAAATGTACGGTCCATTCTTGGTGTGGACATTCTGGTGGTACTGATTCCCAGGTGAGCTGGCAGGTTGCGCTGGTGAACGTGGGGGTGGTTTAGAAATAGTTCTGCCAACAATAAGAACATGCAAGATGTGTGCTGCTAAATGTGGAGGTGACATTTGGGGGTGGGGAGGGGCAGTGTGTAATTTGTGAAAACAAATGCAGAGCCCTAAACTTTTTCTTAGGGTCCCATTGCTGAATGCCAGGGTAGCCATATCCTTTTTCTTTCATTACTAGTTACATATTCTTCTTTATTCATCTTATTTTCTGCCTTCAGCATTGTTTTCCTATCTCTGTTTCTCCTTTCTCCCTTTCTGTCTCTCTCTTGCTTTGTCATGGTCTGTTGGCGAAAAATGAGCCCCAGTCTCCAAAAATGGGTGCAGGTGCCCCCCACAGACACATTAAGTGGGGGGGAGGGCTGAGTGCGCATGCTTTGCATAGGAGAGCAGTCTCACCTCCGGAGAGCGCAGGCAGCGGAAGCAATCACATCTACATGGACATGTGCTGCACATGGAATATGAGGCCTGGTGAGGAAGGAGTTAACTTGCTCAATCCTTGCTTTACTCTCACAAAATGCAATATTTTGTTTTATGTGTAGCTTTCAAAAGCGTGAGTCTTCTGCCTGAATCAGGAGTGTTTGTGTGTATTCTCGTAATGAACTCACATGTACTCATGATAGACCCACTAAACATGTGTGAGGTCTTAGGATCTGATGTCACTTCTTGTGATGTCACTTCCTGCAAAGTCGTCGTGGCTTGTGATGTCACTTCCTGTGATGCCATGTGCAATGACTGTCGTACACCGTGATGTCACGCGCCGTGATGTCACGCACCGTGATGTCATCTGCATACTGCCTAGCTTGGTTATTCCCCCTACTTCTTTTTTCAGGACTTGTGCCCCTCCTGCGTCATTGTGCCACAAAGAGCCGATAAATACAGACCGTCTCCTCTGGGACCCTTGGTCTACCTGGATCTACACCCCACCAGACTCGCGTGGAGCCTGCTGGGGTCCCGCAATATTGTTCACGTGCCAGGATCTTCAATCAGGGAGGTTTTGTGGACCCTGTATAACGTAAGTGTTTATGAGGTGGGGAGGGGTGTTCTCGGACACAGAGCATGAGCACCGCCCCACCAGCCCGTCCTGATCAGACCAGCAGGAGGGTCCGCTCACCCGGTCCACTGCCGCTGCCTCTCTCTCTAGGGACCCCTGGAGCCAGGCACTCACCTCCTGAGATGCTGAGCCCGGCTGTGGCGAGGAGGAGGAGCAGGGCGACCCTCATCCTGGGGGACAGGGCAGGTGCGGCTGGTGGCCTCAGGGTCCGCGTGTACCTCCTGGTGCGGTCCTCACACGCACCTGTAATGCAGGTCTGAACAGGAAGCGCACACTCTCAGCAGACAGTCAGTCACACCTCACAGAGCACCTGACTCCAGGGTGGGCGGGGCCTCTGTCCGCCCTTGGCTCTCTCCCAGTTTAGGGAAATCCTTCACAGAGAGTCACACACATGCCCTGTAGGAGTAAAGCGTGCAGTGACAACAGGCCGCCCGCTCACAAGCTCCCGCATCCTGGGCTCTCACAGCAGTGGTGTGGTGCGGAGTGTGCACGCGTGCACTGCAGCGCTGACACGTCTGCCCGTGCTGCACACCGGCATCGTCACCCGGGCCTCCTGCACTGGCAGTGACCAGGGGGACAACGACACTCCCGGGCTAACAAGAATGAGGGGGGGGAGGGGTGCGTAACAGTGTTAATAATGTGCACACACGAGTGTGAAGGTACTCCCTAGCGTGGAAGGTAAGAGGACCCCTCCAGGAGTATGTTATTCTTTGCTCACATTCACCCCACCAGGAGTATGTTATTCTTTGCTCACATTTACCCCACTAGGAGTATGTTCTAATCAGCTCACATTCACCCCACCAGGAGTATGTTCTAATCAGCTCACATTCACCCCACCAGGAGTATGTTCTAATCAGCTCACATTCACCCCACCAGGAGTATGTTCTTATCAGCTCACATTCACCCCACCAGGAGTATGTTCTTATCAGCTCACATTCACCCCACCAGGAGTATGTTCTAATCAGCTCACATTCACCCCATCAGGAGTATGTTCTAATCAGCTCACATTCACCCCACCAGGAGTATGTTCTAATCAGCTCACATTCACCCCACCAGGAGTATGTTCTAATCAGCTCACATTCACCCCACCAGGAGTATGTTCTTATCAGCTCACATTCACCCCACCAGGAGTATGTTCTAATCAGCTCACATTCACCCCACCAGGAGTATGTTCTAATCAGCTCACATTCACCCCACCAGGAGTATGTTCTAATCAGCTCACATTCACCCCACCAGGAGTATGTTCTTATCAGCTCACATTCACCCCACCAGGAGTATGTTCTTATCAGCTCACATTCACCCCACCAGGAGTATGTTCTAATCAGCTCACATTCACCCCACCAGGAGTATGTTCTAATCAGCTCACATTCACCCCACCAGGAGTATGTTCTAATCAGCTCACATTCACCCCACCAGGAGTATGTTCTAATCAGCTCACATTCACCCCACCAGGAGTATGTTCTTATCAGCTCACATTCACCCCACCAGGAGTATGTTCTAATCAGCTCACATTCACCCCACCAGGAGTATGTTCTAATCAGCTCACATTTACCCCACCAGGAGTATGTTCTAATCAGCTCACATTCACCCCACCAGGAGAATGTTGTTATCAGCCTCACATTCACCCCACCAGGAGTATGTTGTTATTCACTCACATTCAGCCCACCCAGAGTATGTTATCAGCTCACATTTGTGAGAAGTTGGCCTGGTATATGCTGTCCACTAATTATAGTGGGCACCTTGCACCAGTCCAAACAACCCCTTATTGGAGATAGGTTAAAGACAACCTTATTGAAAGCTATCCTAGTGGTAGCTATGGAGAGCAGCCTTCAGGCTAAGTCTTGAAGGAATGTAAAGCAGCTTGTTTTACCAGTCTATAATCTCTTGAGTGATCAAATGAAAGAGCACCACACCAGGTATATATTCAAAATATATGTATTTATTGCTAAACACACCCCTCTAGTCTCTTTATGAGGCTAGAGTTCGAAATACATAAGTTAGAAGTTATTTAAACACAGTAATAGCACAAATACACGTTTGGGCCCTAGGGGCGTACCAAACCATATACCAATAAAGTGGTATAAGAACCACGACTGAACTAGACACTAGGCCTAGAGCCTCTAGAAGTGCTTGGACCACAAGGAACCACCCAAGGTAGTGACACAGGGGACCCACGGGAGACGCGTGCAGTGTAAATACACAACCGCGATACGCCGTTGACTTCTATGGAGAAAGTCGTGATCGGGAAATTAGAGAAAAGGGACACTTAAAAGAGGAGTTGGACCAAACCCTTTGAGATCTAGGACTTTGAAGAGTCTCTACCCACGGGAGCACCGGAGTACTTGTGTTACCTCACCCAGGGAAGCCGGGTGCATAGGTGCCTTTCGGGGTCGGGTTTCGTCGTCGGTTCGAATGGCGATCTGCTGCAAAGTGCTGCTGGCGACCAAGTGAAAAGTGTCCGGGTGGATCCAAGAGTGGATCGGAGTTCTGAAGAACCTGAAAGCAGAGGGGACAGAGTCTGGGTCACTAGCCAGTGACCAGGAAGGCGATGGACAGATGCCCACCGATGTCGAGTGCTTCAGGTGCGTTGACGGTCGTCTTGACTCTTCAGCCACGAGGTCCAGGAGGCGTTATCGGCAACCAGGAGCAGGATTCGGGCTGGTACACAATGTTTGTCGAGTGCTGAGGTGTCGTCGACCGGATTGGACCCAACAAGCCTTGGCAACGGCAAGTCTTGATGCAGAGGAAGATCGTCGATGGTGCAGACCAGCAAGGTCTGGGGAACTCACCCAGCGAGGGTAAGTGAGGGCAGGCCTGGAGCAACCAGGATGCCAAGTTAGGAAAAGATTGGCCTTCGTTAAGGGCTACTAGCCAACGGGCTAGCGACCGCAAAGGAGCCTCGTGACGCCGCACGTGGATCTGGCTTACAGGACACTCGTGGAGTGGGGGCCAGTGATCTTCGGTGCAGGTGGTGCTGGAGGCTAGGGCTACTCGGAGCCCAAAGCACGACTTCTTGGGAGACCCAGAAGAGGATGCACTTGCAAATGTGCTCGGTGTCCAGGGGTCATGGTCTCAAGTCACCCACGATAGCCACGGGCCTCAGCTTTGCTGGGGATTCAGGGTAGCCTCGGGGAAGTCTGAGAATCCACCTCTGGTGATGCGATGACTTCGGCGTCCGACGGGAGCTTCAGAAATGTGAGCCGGACAGATGCTTCTTTGGTGCCTGCCAAGCAGGGGAGTCACTCCTTGACCCCAAGGGAGATTCTTCTGTCCTCTAATCGTGAGTAGAGAGTCGAAGGTCCAGGATTCAGTTTCAGAGTTTCGTCCAGGGATAATCTAAAGTCCTAAGGACTGGGTTCCTATCTTTATACTAAAGATAGGGGTTGGACTACTCTGTGGCCCCACCTATGGGTGGGTCAGGGCAGAGGGGTGGCTACACCCCTTTCCCTTTGTCCAGTTCGCGCCAAAGCAGGGGCTGCAAGCCCCTGATCCGGTTTGAACTGGGGTATGCACAGGGACACCAAGTGTGCCCCCAATGCAGGACTTCAAAGCACCCGAAAGTGCTCCCGCCCAGCCCCAATACACATTATCCTGTCTGGGGAGGTGGTCACACCTCCCTGGGACAGGAAACCTATTGTCCAGGCCTCCCCTGCCGGGGTTTCGTCCAGCAGCAGGAGGCCAGACTCGTGTCTGTGGCAGCAGCATCCATTTTGTGATGCCAGGGCTCTGGAAAGAAGTTACCGGACTAGTCAGAGTTAACATGTCTTTCCCTCTAGAAGGGTGGAATGCTACCCCCGCCGCCAGGATTGGTGGCGGGGGTAGTATTCCAAGATGTTTGACACCAAACACGACATGTTTAGGTGCAGCCATTCCAAAGTTAGCATTTTACCGCGAGGATATAATGCGCTTAAGAGTATATGGTCAGGCTGCACTACAAACAGCATCAGAGATGGTCTCCGAATGCTGCAGAGGGACCCTGCTCATGCAGGGGCACCCTCTCACATAGGAACCATGCACTCTGCCTTTAGGATTGATAAGGCCTGCCTTAGGAGTGACTTATAGGTTTATATGTGTGTATGTATTTAGTGATATAGGTAACCTATATCACAGTAAGGGGTGCATGCACCACCTTACCCAGGCTGCAGTAGCAGACCTGTGGTGTCAGTTTGGATGGCCTTCCAGGGGTGGCATAATACATGATGCAGCCCCTGGCAGGCCTCTGAGGTACCTATGCCCTTGGTACATAGTATACCATATACTAGGGACTTATAAGGGCACTCCAGATCCCAATCAGTGATGTGCCTAAGGCACATGGAAACCATTTTAGAGAGGAAGCAGCTAGGCTGGGGTTCTGATTAGCAGGGCCCCAGCCAGACTAATGTCGAAAAACAGTGAAGCATCAGCAAAAAGTGGGGGTACCCATGTGAAGCAGATCCTACTCTCCTACAACATTCACCCCACCAGGAGTATGTTCTAATCAGCTCACATTCACCCCACCAGGAGTATGTTCTAATCAGCTCACATTCACCCCACCAGGAGTATGTTCTTATCAGCTCACATTCACCCCACCAGGAGTATGTTCTAATCAGCTCACATTCACCCCACCAGGAGTATGTTCTAATCAGCTCACATTCACCCCACCAGGAGTATGTTCTAATCAGCTCACATTCACCCCACCAGGAGTATGTTCTAATCAGCTCACATTCACCCCACCAGGAGTATGTTCTTATCAGCTCACATTCACCCCACCAGGAGTATGTTCTAATCAGCTCACATTCACCCCACCAGGAGTATGTTCTAATCAGCTCACATTTACCCCACCAGGAGTATGTTGTTATCAGCTCACATTCACCCCACCAGGAGAATGTTGTTATCAGCCTCACATTCACCCCACCAGGAGTATGTTGTTATTCACTCACATTCAGCCCACCCAGAGTATGTTATCAGCTCACATTTGTGAGAAGTTGGCCTGGTATATGCTGTCCACTAATTATAGTGGGCACCTTGCACCAGTCCAAACAACCCCTTATTGGAGATAGGTTAAAGACAACCTTATTGAAAGCTATCCTAGTGGTAGCTATGGAGAGCAGCCTTCAGGCTAAGTCTTGAAGGAATGTAAAGCAGCTTGTTTTACCAGTCTATAATCTCTTGAGTGATCAAATGAAAGAGCACCACACCAGGTATATATTCAAAATATATGTATTTATTGCTAAACACACCCCTCTAGTCTCTTTATGAGGCTAGAGTTCGAAGTACATAAGTTAGAAGTTATTTAAACACAGTAATAGCACAAATACACGTTTGGGCCCTAGGGGCGTACCAAACCATATACCAATAAAGTGGTATAAGAACCACGACTGAACTAGACACTAGGCCTAGAGCCTCTAGAAGTGCTTGGACCACAAGGAACCACCCAAGGTAGTGACACAGGGGACCCACGGGAGACGCGTGCAGTGTAAATACACAACCGCGATACGCCGTTGACTTCTATGGAGAAAGTCGTGATCGGGAAATTAGAGAAAAGGGACACTTAAAAGAGGAGTTGGACCAAACCCTTTGAGATCTAGGACTTTGAAGAGTCTCTACCCACGGGAGCACCGGAGTACTCGTGTTACCTCACCCAGGGAAGCCGGGTGCATAGGTGCCTTTCGGGGTCGGGTTTCGTCGTCGGTTCGAATGGCGATCTGCTGCAAAGTGCTGCTGGCGACCAAGTGAAAAGTGTCCGGGTGGATCCAAGAGTGGATCGGAGTTCTGAAGAACCTGAAAGCAGAGGGGACAGAGTCTGGGTCACTAGCCAGTGACCAGGAAGGCGATGGACAGATGCCCACCGATGTCGAGTGCTTCAGGTGCGTTGACGGTTGTCTTGACTCTTCAGCCACGAGGTCCAGGAGGCGTTGTCGGCAACCAGGAGCAGGATTCGGGCTGGTACACAATGTTTGTCGAGTGCTGAGGTGTCGGCGACCGGATTGGACCCAACAAGCCTTGGCAACGGCAAGTCTTGATGCAGAGGAAGATCGTCGATGGTGCAGACCAGCAAGGTCTGGGGAACTCACCCAGCGAGGGTAAGTGAGGGCAGGCCTGGAGCAACCAGGATGCCAAGTTAGGAAAAGATTGGCCTTCGTTAAGGGCTACTAGCCAACGGGCTAGCAACCGCGAAGGAGCCTCGTGACGCCGCACGTGGATCTGGCTTACAGGACACTCGTGGAGTGGGGGCCAGTGATCTTCGGTGCAGGTGGTGCTGGAGGCTAGGGCTACTCGGAGCCCAAAGCACGACTTCTTGGGAGACCCAGAAGAGGATGCACTTGCAAATGTGCTCGGTGTCCAGGGGTCATGGTCTCAAGTCACCCACGATAGCCACGGGCCTCAGCTTTGCTGGGGATTCAGGGTAGCCTCGGGAAGTCTGAGAATCCACCTCTGGTGATGCGATGACTTCGGCGTCCAACGGGAGCTTCAGAAATGCGAGCCAGACAGATGCTTCTTTGGTGCCTGCCAAGCAGGGGAGTCACTCCTTGACCCCAAGGGAGATTCTTCTGTCCTCTAATCGTGAGTAGAGCGTCGAAGGTCCAGGATTCAGTTTCAGAGTTTCGTCCAGGGATAATCTAAAGTCCTAAGGACTGGGTTCCTATCTTTATACTAAAGATAGGGGTTGGACTACTCTGTGGCCCCACCTATGGGTGGGTCAGGGCAGAGGGGTGGCTACACCCTTTCCCTTTGTCCAGTTCGCGCCAAAGCAGGGGCTGCAAGCCCCTGATCCGGTTTGAACTGGGGTATGCACAGGGACACCAAGTGTGCCCCCAGTGCAGGACTTCAAAGCACCCGAAAGTGCTCCCGCCCAGCCCCAATACACATTATCCTGTCTGGGGAGGTGGTCACACCTCCCTGGGACAGGAAACCTATTCTCAGGCCTCCCCTGCCGGGGTTTCGTCCAGCAGCAGGAGGCCAGACTCGTGTCTGTGGCAGCAGCATCCATTTTGTGATGCCAGGGCTCTGGAAAGAAGTTACCGGACTAGTCAGAGTTAACATGTCTTTCCCTCTAGAAGGGTGGAATGCTACCCCGCCGCCAGGATTGGCGGCGGGGTAGTATTCCAAGATGTTTGACACCAAACACGACATGTTTAGGTGCAGCCATTCCAAAGTTAGCATTTTACCGCGAGGATATAATGCGCTTAAGAGTATATGGTCAGGCTGCACTACAAACAGCATCAGAGATGGTCTCCGAACGCTGCAGAGGGACCCTGCTCATGCAGGGGCACCCTCTCACATAGGAACCATGCACTCTGCCTTTAGGATTGATAAGGCCTGCCTTAGGAGTGACTTATAGGTTTATATGTGTGTATGTATTTAGTGATATAGGTAACCTATATCACAGTAAGGAGTGCATGCACCACCTTACCCAGGCTGCAGTAGCAGACCTGTGGTGTCAGTTTGGATGGCCTTCCAGGGGTGGCATAATACATGATGCAGCCCCTGGCAGGCCTCTGAGGTACCTATGCCCTTGGTACATAGTATACCATATACTAGGGACTTATAAGGGCACTCCAGATCCCAATCAGTGATGTGCCTAAGGCACATGGAAACCATTTTAGAGAGGAAGCAGCTAGGCTGGGGTTCTGATTAGCAGGGCCCCAGCCAGACTAATGTCGAAAAACAGTGAAGCATCAGCAAAAGTGGGGGTACCCATGTGAAGCAGATCCTACTCTCCTACAACATTCACCCCACCAGGAGTATGTTCTAATCAGCTCAGATTCACCCCACCAGGAGTATGTTGTTATCAGCGTATATCCATTTAACAATGAGTATGTTGCTGCCCGCTCACATTTACCCTGTAAGGAGTATGTTGTTATCAGCTCACATTCACCCCACCAGGAGTATGTTCTTATCAGCTCACATTCACCCCACCAGGAGTATGTTCTAATCAGCTCACATTCAGCCCACCAGGAGTATGTTCTTATCAGCTCACATTCACCCCACCAGGAGTATGTTGTTTTTTACTCACATTCAGCCCGCCCAGAGTATGTTGTTATCAGCTCACATTCACCCCACCAGGAGTATGTTGTTATCAGCTCACATTCACCCCACCAGGAGTATGTTGTTATCAGCTCACATTCACCCCACCAGGAGTATGTTGTTATCAGCCTCATATTCACCCCACCAGGAGTATGTTGTTATCAGCTCACATTCACCCCACCAGGAGTATGTTGTTATCAGCTCACATTCAGCCCGCCCAGAGTATGTTGTTATTCTCTCACATTCACCCCACCAGGAGTATGTTGTTATCAGCTCACATTCACCCCACCAGGAGTATGTTGTCATCAGCTCACATTCACCCCACCAGGAGTATGTTGTTATCAGCTCACATTCAGCCCGCCCAGAGTATGTTGTTATTCTCTCACATTCACCCCACCAGGAGTATGTTGTTATCAGCTCACATTCACCCCACCAGGAGTATGTTGTTATCAGCTCACATTCACCCCACCAGGAGTATGTTGTTATCAGCTCACATTCAGCCCACCCAGAGTATGTTGTTATCAGCTCACATTCACCCCACCAGGAGTATGTTGTTATCAGCCTCAGATTCACCCCACCAGGAGTATGTTGTTATTCGGTCACATTCACCCCACCAGGAGTATGTTGTTATTCGGTCACATTCACCCCACCAGGAGTATGTTGTTATTCGGTCACATTCACCCCACCAGGAGAATGTTGTTATTCGGTCACATTCACCCCACCAGGAGTATGTTGTTATTCGGTCACATTCACCCCACCAGGAGAATGTTGTTATCAGCTCACCTTCACCCCACCAGGAGTATGTTGTTATCAGCTCACATTCACCCCACCAGGAGTATGTTGTTATCAGCTCACATTCACCCCACCATGAGTATGTTGTTATCAGCTCACATTCAGCCCAGCCAGAGTATGTTGTTATCAGCTCACATTCACCCCACCCGGAGTATGTTGTTATTCTCTCACCTTCACCCCACCAGGAGTATGTTGTTATCAGCTCACATTCACCCCACCAGGTGCATGTTGCTATTCACTCACATTCATCCCACCCGGAGTATGTTGTTATTCTCTCACATTCACCCCACCCGGAGTATGTTGTTATTCACTCACATTCACCCCACCCGGAGTATGTTGTTATTCTCTCACATTCACCCCACCAGGAGTATGTTGTTATTCACTCACATTCACCCCACCAGGTGCATGTTGCTATTCACTCACATTCACCCCACCCGGAGTATGTTGTTATTCTCTCACATTCACCCCACCAGGAGTATGTTGTTATTCTCTCACATTCACCCCACCCGGAGTATGTTGTTATTCACTCACATTCAGCCCGCCCAGAGTATGTTGTTATCAGCCTCATATTCACCCCACCAGGAGTATGTTATTAGCTCACATTCACCCCACCAGGAGTATGTTATTAGCTCACATTCACCCCACCAGGAGTATGTTATTAGCTCACATTCACCCCACCAGGAGTATGTTGTTATCAGCTCACATTCACCCCACCAGGAGTATGTTGTTATTCACTCACATTCAGCCCGCCCAGAGTATGTTGTTATTCACTCACATTCACCCCACCAGGAGTATGTTGCTATTCACTCACATTCACCCCACCAGGAGTATGTTGTTATCAGCTCATATCCATCTCCAGCTGCACCAAGTTGAGAACCCAGTGATGACGTACATGCGTTCCACAGACAGAGGGCGAGAGCATTCCAAGACAGCATCACCATGGCAGACAAGGCAAGAGCAATGGCACTCCGAGGAACAGAGCCCAGATCTACAGAGCTGTAGAGCCATGACTGCAAAATACTGGCAAACGCCATCCTTCTGTGGGCAGCGCCCAGCCCCCGAAAGGACAGCAATGGTTCATTCATCCAGCCCTGAAAGGCCATCGCTGGAGCTTGACTCCCTGGGCCTCTCAGCGTCTTCTGGGGACCAGAGGACCACAGGCCCTGTGACACTTGGCCATGGCTGAGAGTGAGTGCAGCCCTGGGCTACCTGCATAGGCAACTATTGTTGTAGTGAGCCTCAGCAAGGCCTACCAGTGCTTAGGGGTTCTCCCTTCTCTGCACAGAGTCCTCAGACACTTAGGAAGAAGTTGGCACAGAAACTGGAAATAGAAAAGACAGAGTTTATTAAACCTCATGAGGTGGAGCTAACATTCGCACATCACCCTTCAGTAATGCATGAAGTAGCACACTGAATGGAAGGATCCTGGACCTTTTATACCCACACAGGGGCTCAAATGAAGGCGGTACTAACACAAATGCTGGTTTTAGGCACATATAAGGTCATACAGAGAATGCACAGTCGACAAGTGGGTGGAGCTAACAGTTTCTACTTTTAGTAGACACATCCTGACATTTATAAACTCGGAACAGCTGCAAGCTCAACTGAGCATGTGCAAAGCAAGAGGAACTAAATATAACTTGTCTCTAGGCAGATTTCAAGAGCAGTTGACAGGAAGGTAGGACAGAGCACATGGCGAGCACATGGTAGCACATGGCAGCCAAAATGGCTGCCAGAAATACAAAATGGATTCCACAAAGCGGACAATTTAGCCTCTAAATACAGGCTGTCTTCAGCTAATGCTTAACTTAAATGCTGCCAAATTACAACAGACGACCCTTTCAGCATTGGCTGAAGACATTCGTTTATCTGGGGTAATCTAGATATTCATCCCGTACATCTATTAACATTATTTCGGCCACCTCTTTATTCAACATTTGTTGGGCCTTTGTTTCAGCAATGTTCCCTCTGGCAGGTATACAAGCAGAAATGCAAATGGAGCAAAGCATTGGACCACATTGGATACATACACAGCATGTAAAAAATATTATAATTATTACACACAGGATAGTCAGTAGCTTCCAGCCCCAAGCAGAAACAAGAGTCCAAAACCATCCAGCAAAAGTCCAAGTTCCAGTCTCTGGATGAATTTCTGCAGCAATCTTATGCAATTTTGATATTGCGTCATATACTGAAGGTGAGTGATCTGGTATGAATACACAACAGCTGCTACCGATGATGCGACATGCACCACCTCGATCAGCCAAAATCACGTCTAGCACCATCCTATTCTGGAGTGCTACAATCCTTGCAATCTGTAGTTCCTCTGTAATGTTCCCAAGTGCCATAGCTGTCTGATTAGTAACAGCTTCCACAACACGAGTCAGTCGCCTAATCTTCCTGCTATTTAATGCAGCACCCACAAAGAAAAATAAGCCCAAGTTGAAATCAACATATTGTTGTAGGGTAGTGTCGGTTTGGTCAACTTCATCCATACTTATTGTCCTCTTATTTCTGTTTTTGGAAATGTTATTGTACAGTTTAAAATCACGGTGATACAATGCAGGTGCCAGAAACACAGGGGGCAACAGAAAAGATACATAGCAGATTACTGACCACCCAACAGGTAATTGATAATATCCGTTATTTCCACACACAAAATACGTGTTATGCGAGGCTGTGAAAGTGCTCTTATTGGCACCTTCAATGGTCAGGATTACAGTACACTCGCTCCTCCCCACTGGAATTCTTCCAACACTACAAATACACAAATCTGCTTTAGCTTTTGTCACAGAAATCACAAAAGGTCCAATGTTCTTTATTATTCTCACATTTGTGAAAACATATGGTGTTGAAATATTGTCCGGTTGATACTCTTCCCATTCCCATTTAGTCCCTTTGGCTTGTGGATAACCTTCTTTATTTTGATAACACACTTTATTAAGTTGAAAAATAATCCCACCTACTGAAGGCTTTCCATATGCAAACAAGAGCGCATACCAAGCTTGACAAGAACCATTGTGAGAAAATGGAAGAGGAATAAAAGTTGTTCCTCCTTTCTTTTGATGTGCAGGTATCATCCCACACACCCAACAGTTGGTAGTATTTGTAGCATTGTGAGTATGGTGCAACATCTGGATAAAAGTATTGTTCAGGTAAGATTGTCGATGCTTTTGCTCATGGTAAGGAAGAGTAAAGTAGTGGTGTTTCACGGGTACTGGCGTAGTGGCAACAAAAAGCTGTCGAACAGGAGCCACCTTCTCGATGTACCACGTAATTGCTGCCATAGCCACCATAGCAACAACAAACCCTACAGCACAAATGATTTGTTTTTTCATTTTAGCAGCAGTAATGATTGATCTTTCTGAAAACTTGTTGAAAACAGTCGTTGGAGCTCTTCTCCCTGGGCAGCCGCTGATTTCTTCACCATGGGCCAAAGTAGGTGTCACTACACTAATACAGGGCTGATCCCCCTCCCCTTGCCACAATGGCTCTCCGTTTCACTAACCCAGGGTGGTAGCTCAACCAGTCTTTTTCAAAACTGCAGATCCTTTCCTCGGTCTCAATTGATATCTGGATACTCCAGTGATCGTGTGGTCCGGGAAGACTTCCGCAGATTCGTCAGGTGAGATAGCTTGGCCTTTCTCCGTCTCCAGAATCTCTCGATGGTCGGTCAACACAGCAGGTTCCACCAAGGCAGGCGACACACGTTTGCAGTGTGTGCTGTGGATCCAATTCTTTCTGTTTGTCACTCGAACTGCTGTCCTTGTCGCAAGGAGCACCTGCTCTGGTCCTCGCCACCTTGGCTCCAAGCTGTTCGATCTGTCAAAGACCTTGACCATTACATGGTCACCAGGACGGAGTTCATGGGCCTCACCTGTAGATCTGTCAGGAAGAGCTTCTCGAACCTGTTGATGAATAGAAATCAAACTGTCAGTTAACTGTGCCAAATAATCATTCATCAGAACACAAGGAACATCATGTATGGGGCGTGGCTTAGGAATTCCCCAAATGTTCATTGGTCTTCCAAACACCACCTCATAGGGGGTAAGACCTGATCGTGAATGTGGCACCGATCTTATGGACAACAATGCCAAAGGTAGGGCATCTGGCCACTTTAGAGACGTGGAAGCCAGTATTTTCGCCAACTTTGTTTTTAGAGTAGCGTTATACCTCTCCACCAATCCTGCTGATTGCGGGTGGAAAACTGTATGGAATTTCTGTTTGATCCCTAATCCTTTCAGGACATGCTCAACAACTTGCCCAATAAAATGAGGTCCATTGTCACTCCACAAAAGTTTACAAACACCGTATCTAGGGAAAAACTCCTTTAGAAGCACCTTTGCTGTGGTGAGAGCAGTATTATCCTTCGTAGGGTATGCCTCTATCCATTTGCTAAAGGCACATACCACCACTAGGACATATTTCAGATTATTGCAGCGTTCGAGTTGGATGTAATCCATCTGCAAAACTTCAAAAGGTGCGGTTGGTGTAGCAAACCCTCCTGTAGGAGTTCGTGTCCCTTTTCCAGGATTATACTGCCAACAGATCAAACAGGACTGTACTACCCTTTTGGCTGTGCTAGCAATTTCAGGATGCTCCCAAACTTGTGTAAGCAATGTAGTTATTGCTAGAGCTCCAACATGTGCCAGCCCATGTGCCATTTGAACCATAGGTTGTAAATAGGCCGCAGGCAATTTCCACTTATTCATTTCTTTGTTATGCCAACAACCCTCATCATCTAATATTCCTTCTTTAGACCATTGCTCAAGCTCTTCCACAGAAGCAGATCTCTGTATATCCAATACTTCCTCTCTAGCATCATGCCAACGCTCAGCTTGTGATTTCACTACGTACATGGGTGTAGTGCTTCGCTGCATCGCAGTCTCACGGGCTACGCGGTCTGCAAAGGCATTGCCTTGTCCTATTTTGTCAGTCACTTTCTTGTGTGCGCTACATTTCATAATAGCAACTTTCTTTGGGTATGTAAGTGCAGTCAAGAGATTATGCACTAACTCTCCGTGCATTATCTGCATCCCATGGGATGTAAGAAAGCCTCTTTCCTTCCAGAGTAGGCCAAAATCATGAACCACTCCAAAAGCATAGCGGCTATCCGTGTAAATGTTCACACACAAGTCAGTGCTAAGCTCACACGCTCGTGTCAAAGCTATTAGTTCAGCTGCTTGAGCTGACTTCTGAGGTATGCGAGCTGTTTCCACTACTGTCTCAAGCGTGGTAATTGCATAAGCAGCTGAAGTCGTGCCATCTGGTAACTTCAAACAGGACCCATCAACCCACAGTTCCCCATCTACATCTGGAAGGGGCGTATCTTGCAAATCGATGCGACCCTTTGTCTGTTCCTCAGTAAGGAATATACAATCGTGAGGCTCCTTTGACTGAGACTGAGTCGCAGGATATGGCAACAAAGTGGCGGGGTTCAGTGTCGCACATCTCTTCAAGGTAATATGAGGTGCTAGCAGTGTCCATTCGTATCCTGTCAAACGAGCACTAGTTAAGTGCTGAGTCTTAGTCTGATTCAAAAGGGCATCTACTGCATGGGGTACTAGCACCAACAGTTTGTGTGACAAAACTATCCCTTCACTCTGACGTATGGACACAGCCGTCGCTGCAACTGAACGGAAACACCCAGGCAATGCACGAGCAACAGGGTCAAGAACTGCAGAAAGGTATGCGCAAGGACGCTGTTTGTCCCCGTGTGTCTGTACTAAAACTGACAATGCACATCCTTCTTTCTCATGTACATAGAGTATAAAAGCCTTCGTGTAATCTGGTGTGCCTAACACTGGTGCAGAGCAAAGAGCTTGTCTCAACTGACAAAAAGCATTTTGACATTCATCTGTCCATGGAAGGGGGATCGGAGTGTTTTTAGTCAAAAGTGCTAGCAAGGGTTTAACAATGTGTGAAAAACCCAATATCCATTGCCTGCAAAACGAAGTCAGACCAATGAATGCACGGACATCTTTCTGCGTGGAAGGTACTGGGGTGTCTAAAATTGCTTGAATGCGATCTGGTGTCAGTGCACGGCCCTCCTTAGACAGAAGGTGTCCTAAATAGGTCACCTTCGGTCTACAATATTGCAATTTCTTTCGTGATACTTTATGGTGGTGTGTAGCAAGAAAAGAAAGCAAAGACAAAGTGCATTTCTCACACTGCTCAGGTGTATCGGCTGCCAACAAGATGTCATCGACATATTGTATGAGAGCCACTCCTTTAGGCAAGGTAAAGGAATCAAGCTGTCTCTTCAATGCTTGACTGTAAATACTAGGACTCTCAGTATAGCCTTGAGGAACTCTACAAAATCTGTATGATCTATTATTCAAAGTGAAACCGAACAAATATCGGCTATCAGGATGAATAGGAATCGAGAAGAAAGCGTTCTTCAGATCAATTACAGAAAATGTAGTTGCTGTTGGAGGGACCAGGGTAAGCAATGTCGTTATGTCAGAGACTACAGGGTACTGTGGTACTACAATCTTGTTGACTTCTCTCAAATCGATAATAAATCTATAAATCCTAGTGTCAGTATCTTTTTTCAAAATGGGAAGAATCGGACTATTGCAAATATTGTAAGGAACTTCTTCCACAACCCCCACCTTAATTAAATCATGTACAATACGTGTGAGTGCTTCTTCTCCTTCTCGAGAAATTTTATACTGAGGCAGTCTTGGCAATAAAGCGCCCTCCTTGACACTAATATGTACTGGTGGAATAACCATTTGCCATACATCAGTATCCGAAGTAGCCCACAAAGTACTAGGGAGTGAGGCTAGTGCAATGTCCTCTTTAACAATACAAGATCTCTCAATCATAGGGTAGTTGTCATTCAAAATAACCCGTACTCCTTCCGGAGAACACCTTATCGTAGCCCTGAAATATTTAAGCATATCTAGACCCACAATATTGTCTGGTGTGTTTGGAGAAAGCAAAAACGGACATGGAGCAGTAAACTTATCAATATCAAATGCAAGTGGTTGTGACAATGGGCTAAGGGAAGGTGTTCCATCGAAACCTACCGATGTAATGGTTAAGCCAGACAGGGGAGCCCTTGGAACCAATTGTTTAGACAAGGCGCTACGAGTAGCTCCTGTATCAACCAGAAACTGATCAGTAGAACCCAAAACATGTGCTGTAACATAGGGACCCCTCTGATCTACTGGAACTTCAACTGATTCCTTACCCCATCCTAGGCAATCCTATGCATAAGCAGAATCTTGAAAATCAGAGGGCGCATAGTCAGACATTTGATATTGGTTCCTTCTATCAAAAGTGTTAAACCCATTCTGCCCACGTGTATTAGCATCAAACCGAGCACGATCATTCGCGCTTCCTCTAGGCCCTTGATATCCTGAACGATTTCTCATTTGTCCCCGACCACGTAGATTCTGCTGAGCACGCAGCACTGGACAATCAGAAAGCCAATGTCCAAATTATTTGCAGTACGAACACTGATCAACAGACAAATTCGAACGGGCAGAGGAAGGAAAGGACGAACCATAAGATCCACGTCCACCTCTATCATTATCTCTAGAAGGCGGACCATAAGCTTGAGCCAACATAACCTTTGTTTTCAACTCTTTAGACTTTTTGTCCTCATTACCTTTGGCTTCTAATTCTTGCCGCTCATAATACTGGGCCATAGTTAAAAGAGAAACCGGAGAAGATGTAGTCCATGAACTCTCACTGGCCTTTAAGCGACTAGCTATTCCTGGCAAAAGGTTTGCGACATATTTATCGACAAACAGATGCCTACCTGTGTCATCTGTCAATGACTGGCCACTAAAATCGTGAAATGCTTCTTCAAAGCGTGTGAAGAAGTCAGAAACTGATTCATCTACCTTTTGCTTGCAAGACGCTAGCACTGTCCAATCTATCTTTTTAGGGGGAATGATCGTCTTTAACTTAACTAATATAGCTGCCGGAAGATTTAAAATTAACTGACACGGTTTCTGTGCAGGTTCTCTATCTTCATCTAACCGCTCTAAATCTTTCCACAATGCTCCAAATGTCGCATTATCATCTATTTTGCGCACAGTTCTCCACATATCAGGTGGTAATATTAATCCAAAAAACAAATCAATATCCGACAAAGTCATAGTACAAGAGCTGATTGCACCCTCAACTTCCTCATAAAAGGCTGCTGGATTCTTTCGCGGGTCAGGCAATGCATTTTTAAGGGCCATAACATCTGCTCTATTCCAAGGAGTGTAAACCCAATTATAAATAAAGTACCCTTTCGCATTAAGAGAAGTCTTATCATCCTCTGTACCCGTTCCTTTAGGAGGAACATATAAAGGCGCGGCTTCCCGCATGGGTTTCACATGAATTACAGCATTCTTATCTGTTTCAGGAGTAGAAGTTTGTGCCATGCTGATCTGAGATGCTAGTGCAGCTGTTTCTGCTGCCTTTTTCTCCTCTCGCAAACGGGCTGCTTCAACACGCAGTTTAACCAAGCGTCTGATTGTGTCAGCCACCTGGGAGAAGACAAAAAGACCGTCACGTAATCGTTTACAATCAGTTGCTACATCATCGGGCTCCACTTCTACCGAATACTTCCTAAATTGTTCAATAACCTCTGCAGCAAATGTATCGGTAAAATATATTTGCTCCCTTTCCTGCCATCCTTTTATACTATCTAAAAGTTCAGAGGCAGTGGTAGTACTACGAACGGCTTTACGCGCAGTAGATCTAATGTCAGATGCACGCTCAGCAGATAGCATGGAACGAGTTTCTCGAGCTTTGTCCTGGTCTGAAAAAGAGTCCTCATCTGACTCATGAGGAGCAGAAGAAAAAATATACGGAGGTGGAGAACGATCTAATAACAAGAAATCATCTTGCGGTTTATTAAGGATAGGATAAAGGGGCTGCCTAACAGCGTATTGGCCAGTCACCTGTAAATGGCGTTCCCTATCTTCCCTCTCTTTAATTTCTCTCATCTCCTTGTTTTTTAACTCTAATGCTTTCGCATAAATGGTCTTTCGCTGTTCTTTGTCAATCAAGGCTTGCTCACGCTTCATTCGCTCACGCACTTCTTTCTCCCACATTCGCACACAATCAAACATATCTTGCCTAGTCTTTCGTTTAAACATACATTGTTCCACATACTGAATTTTTCGCAAATCAAATGACCCATACATAGGCCAACGCAACTCAGGATCTTTACTAGTATATTTGTTCCATAACGTGCAGTACATTATAGAAGAAATACCATACTTAATATACATATCCCTATTAGGCGTCCCCTCCGGGAGGCTGGTTGTGCTTCGTCAAGTCTCAAATTGGTACCACTACAAAAGCAACACATCCTACGAAGTGTGCTGAAAACAGGCATGCCAAAAAATAGTGCAAAAGATGCAGTATTATAATCAAAGTAGCGCTTAAGGTACTTTTCAGTACGTTGCGCTGTTCAAACAATTTTAAATAGAGAAAATTCTCCTCATTACCTGCCTATATGTATTGCAATACATATATAATTACAAAACAGATTCCAAAATTGGCCAATCATACAAACAAAGCCACAGTAAGTGTTACTAAAACTACCTTACCAATCAAAGGCATCAAACCAACAGCAAGTGCCGCAAAACGGCTCTTACCAATCAAATGGTGTCCAGGTTCCAACTGCCAAGTTCTCAAATCGACCAAATGGTCACTGCACGGCGAATCAACAGAAGAGATCTCAGTCAAGGACCGGCGCCGCCGGGATGGTCAGATCAGAAAGAAAGGAAAAACGCCGTGGGTGCCAAGACTCTGGTCTCCTCAGGCAGCGATCGCGTCCAAAAGCGAGATTCCAATCCTTCGTCGCGACCAGTCCTTCGGGCATCCGAGTCGCTGATGAGTCCCACGTTGGAAGCGCCAATTTGTTGTAGTGAGCCTCAGCAAGGCCTACCAGTGCTTAGGGGTTCTCCCTTCTCTGCACAGAGTCCTCAGACACTTAGGAAGAAGTTGGCACAGAAACTGGAAATAGAAAAGACAGAGTTTATTAAACCTCATGAGGTGGAGCTAACATTCGCACATCACCCTTCAGTAATGCATGAAGTAGCACACTGAATGGAAGGATCCTGGTCCTTTTATACCCACACAGGGGCTCAAATGAAGGCGGTACTAACACAAATGCTGGTTTTAGGCACATATAAGGTCATACAGAGAATGCACAGTCGACAAGTGGGTGGAGCTAACAGTTTCTACTTTTAGTAGACACATCCTGACATTTATAAACTCGGAACAGCTGCAAGCTCAACTGAGCATGTGCAAAGCAAGAGGAACTAAATATAACTTGTCTCTAGGCAGATTTCAAGAGCAGTTGACAGGAAGGTAGGACAGAGCACATGGCGAGCACATGGTAGCACATGGCAGCCAAAATGGCTGCCAGAAATACAAAATGGATTCCACAAAGCGGACAATTTAGCCTCTAAATACAGGCTGTCTTCAGCTAATGCTTAACTTAAATGCTGCCAAATTACAACACTATCTCTTTCAGTTGAACTGCACTCTCACACTGCCTGTGGCGGGAAACAACCTTTACTATGCATGCATTACATCGCATGCCATTAGATCACGGTCTTTACCACGCAAGCCATTACAACGACTTTCGCTGGAGGGCGCTATAGGACAAGGAATAGTTTAATTTACTATCCAACACCTTCCCTACTGTACGTAGGCTGGAGTTGGAATAGTAAATTTAACTACTCTAAGTCCAGCGCCCTCCAACGAAAGTCGTTGTAACGACTTGCGTGGTAAACACCGCGATCTAATAGCATGCGATGTCAATGCATGCGTTGTATAATCATACAACCCCTGTGGCGAGCCCTCGTATCGGATCCATTAGAACATTAGGCCTCTGAGACCAATGAGGGCCAAGAGGAAGCCTCTGTAGACAGAGTTTAGACCTGTCGGATCTGTACGCCGCTGCCACAGACACTAACATTGCCACCATCACTGACTCACCTAAGTGCCAGCCCTCCTGAGAGCTAGAAACAGAAAGTCAAGGTACTAGACCTGCCAGACTTAGGGTGGGCTTCCCCTAAACTTTTTGCCTTCCTCCCCTTGTTTTTGCTGTCTTTGGGACTCTGCGCACTTTACCACTGCTAACCAGTGCAGAAGTGCATGTGCTCATTCCTTAAAACATGGTAACATTGGTACATCCCTAATAGGTATATTTAATTTACTTGTAAGTCCCTAGTAAAGTGGCACTACGTATACCGAGAGTCTATGAATTAAATGCCACTTGTGGGCCCGCAGCACTGATTGTGCCACCCACTTAAGTAGCCCTTTAAACTTGTCTCAAGTGTGCCAGTGCAACCTGTTTGTGCAGTTTTAAACTGCCAATTCAACCTGGCAAAAGAAACCTTTCACCAAGAAAACCTTCCTTTTTAATAGGGGAGGGTGGACCTCGCGGAGTTTCACTCTGCCGAATTCCGTGAAGTTTATAAAAACTTTGCGAGATTTAGCAGAGTTCCGTGAACAGGCTGAAATCGGCACGTTGCACTGCTCACGATGATTTTTAGTGCCAGGAGCTTGTTCCACATTGAAAAATCAGCATGAATGGCACCACGCAAACGGTCTATGTGCAAAGAGGATGTCCGAAAAAGTGGGGGAAAATTTGGAACAAATGGAATGCTTATAGGGGAAATCCATGTATGCCTCCTTTGGGTGACACAATTCTTTCCATGATTCAAGCAGAAACCATCTGATGGTAACAACAGCATGCCAGAGGATAACGAGGACAGCGGCCCTGCGAGGCCCATTGGCAATACACTGGGGGGGAAGGGGTGCTAAGGTTCAACTGTGTTTGCACTATTGATGATGTAAAGCCATGATTCTGCTCGGTTACAATAAAAAGATTTATAAAAAAATTAAAAATAAATGAACGGCACCATGCGGTGCGCCAGAGGGTGCTGCTTCTGGAGTTGGTTTTACTGCCGTTAAAGTAAATTTTCTACTCGAGCGGCAGCTTTCTCACCACAAACGGTCGCAACCACCCGCATTGGGAAAATCTTGCATGTACCCTCCTAGCACCCAAAAATCAAGCTAGGGACGCCAATTCTTGCTTGCGCTCGTCAAGTTACCTTTGGTGAGCAACACGCGAGTAAACCCTCTGCGGCGGTTGGTGGAATTTAGAATTAATGTGGAATGGCCAAAACTCCACCAACTCTGCCGGGGGAGCAGAATTTATCACCCATCCCTACTTTTTAATACATATGCATCACTCCTAGGGTAGGCTTTGGGCAGCCCAGAGGGCAGGATGCAATGTATTTAAAAAGTTGGACATGTCCTTTCAACTTTTACATGTTCTGGTTGTGAAAAACTCTTAAATTAGTTTTTCACTACTGTAAGGCCTACCTCTTCCATAGGATAACATTGGACTTACCGTATATACATTTAATAAGTTGTAACTTCCAAATGAAAACAGGTCCTCAGTTAATGTTTGGTGTCTTTGGAATTGTGCTGAAAAATCCTCTCTTATGGTAAAGTCGGATTTTAAATTACAATTTTTAAAATGCCACTTTTAGAAAGTTGGCATTTTCCTGCCTTTGCCTTTTAGTGCCTGTAGCCTCTCTCTGGATCACATGACTGGGTGTATTCCTCCTAGACAGCCACACACAATAGAGAGCTTAGGGGTGCCTGGATGGGCCATTACTGGCAGGATGGGAGGGCAAAGCAAGGCACAGTCCTACTTACATTTGAAAAGGCTGTGCCCTGACTCCACACAAAGTTCTGTATACCCCCTGTAGTTGGTCTGGGGCCAGGGCAGGGAAGGCAGGAGGCCTGTGCACTTCAGGGAGAATTTCTAAAGCTTCTCCCACTTCCAGAGGAAGGGCACCAGGTATAAATATTGGACCTCAGACACCACCTTTTCAGTACACTTCTTGACCTATGGATGCTCTGCCTGGAAGAAGGACTGCTATGCTGCTGAAAGGACAACGACTCTGCAGAACTGCTACTCTGAAGGAGCTGCTACTTTGCTGTGCTGACCTGATGCCTGCTGCCCTATTGCCTAGGTGAGAAGGACTGGACCTGCATTTGTTGAACACAGGACCCCAAAGTGACTCCAAAGGCTAGTTGGTTGGCCTCCTGACTAGAGCCTCAGGATCAGAAGGCTCCAACAACTTTGAACGCAACACCTGGACTCTGCCATCTATGAGTCCTACTCTGCCAAGTGGTGCCACCCCAGTCCTGGACCGTTATAAGTGTGCCTAAAGGTGCTCTGTCAGCCCATCTGTGGACCCAGCAGAACCGACGCATATCCTCTGCTGTGCGGCGCAAACCCAAGCAGAACCCACGCATCGCCTCTGCCCAGAGGTTTCTCCCAATGCAAAGGTCTCCGCATCGACCTCGCAGCCTACATCAGAACTGCCACCTGTGCAAAGCTTTCCCAACACAGCCTCTTGCATCAAAAATCTCTCGTCAACAGCAGCCTCGACGATGACGCAGGTTCTCGCATCACAGTTCCAAAGCTCCTTGGGAACCCACGCATTGCCCCGACTGCGCAGCGCATCCCTGACACAGGACTGCACATCGCAAGCCCTCATCGACGGGATCCTCGATGATGATGCAGGACCGCACATCAAAGCTCCTTGGAATTGATGCATCTCCTCAGCTGCACAACACATCCTTGCGCGGGACATCATAGCGCTCCGAAACTAGGACTTAAGGTACTCTGTTCAGCAAGCATAACTGAGTCCCTGTAGCCAACCCATGCGCCACTGCAGTCGGCCTGAACTTGTGATGTTGTTCCCAGTCTGGCACGCTCAGATATCCACCATTGGCCCTTTGATTTTTGATACTATTTTCACTTAAATCTTTAAACCTGCAAGTCTCCGGTTCTACTGATTTGATGCTTGTCATTTTGGTCTTGTTTCATTTATTAAAGAATAATCTATTTTTCTAAATCAGGAGTGAGTTCCTTTTGTGGTGCGTTTTCTCTGTGTTACTGTTTGAAGAGTTGCACAAATACTTTACACATTGCCTCTAAGTTCAGCCTGTGCCAAGCTACCGAGGGGTTCAGCACAGGTCAATTTAGGGTTTGCTTGTGACTTCACCCTGACAAGGATTGTGGTTTCTGCGTGAGTAGAATTTCATCCCTCAGCCAGCAACCCAACTTCTGACAGAGGGATAGAGAAGAAATGACGGTCCAGCACCGATGTAACAGTTCAAACAGTGTCCAATACTGAGAAAAGGTTCCCAAAAGACCAAATTCACGTCTCAGGATCTTATCCGATACACCTAGAGCATCCTTCTTAGGATGCACAGGCCCTCACCCACCAAGGGTTTTACCTTATTGTTTTTATCCTGAACAAGGACGTCTATTCATAATAAAAAATAATTTGGATAGCCTCAGTTACATTTAATCCAGCTATCGTTCTTTTCGATCTACTCTCACTCAGCCCTTAGAGTACTTAGGGGCATACGTCAGGTGGCTGAATGTCTTCAGATGCATAGACGGAGAAAAGATCTCTGGCAAAGAGCCCCTTCGCAGGGCCCGTTGGACATTGCAGTGCGCGCTCAGCAAGGAGCACGGCCCGATGATGAAGCATGCCACTCGGGTGGGTGGGAGCCTGTGCCTTTGAAGAAGGATGCTTTAGGTGATGTTATAAGTTCCTGAGCCCTCCGGAGAGACCAGAACAAGGCCCTCAGGCCTCAGGTATCTGGCACTGACCATGGGCTAGATTGTATGATGCCCACCACCGGAAAGTGATACCTCCGGGGGGTCCCATGCCCACTGCCAAGTACTCCAGAATGGTGTGACAGGCTGGTGTGTTGATGTCACAATGATGCCTCTGCTCCTCTGTAGCAAAGAAAAAGACTGTGCCAGGAAGTGCTGGGGAAGGGGCTATGGTGAGGTCGCTTAAAGGCGAAGGATGGAGGTGAAGATAAGATCACAGAGATCAGCTATGTGGTGCATCCAAGGCCTCGGCATTGGGGTCACCACGAGGTCTGGACCTACCGACTACACAACCTTCCATAACACAAAGAACAGAACACAGCACAGCAGCAGCAGTGCAAGCATCCCTCACATGCACAAAATGATTACAGCATAGGTGGCAGCAGCAGTTAAAAGCTTTCCTCACATACACAAAATAATTACAGCATAGGTGGCAGCAGCAGTGCAAGCTTACCTCACGTGCACAAAATGATTACAGCATAGGTGGCAGCAGCAGTGCAAGCATCCCTCACATGCACAAAATGATTACAGCATAGGTGGCAGCAGCAGTTAAAAGCTTTCCTCACATACACAAAATAATTACAGAATAGGTGGCAGCAGCAGTGCCAGCTTACCTCACGTGCACAGAGTAATTACACCATAAGTGGCAGCAGCAGTGCAAGCTTCCATCATGTACAGAGCAATTACAGCATAGGTGGAGCAGCAGTGCAAACATTCCTCATATGCACAAAATAATTACAGCATAGGTGGCAGCAGCACTCCAAGCTTTCCTCACATGAACAAAATAATTACAGGATAGTTGGTAGCAGGGATGCAAGCTTCCATCACGTATATAGAGTTGTTACAGCATAGGTGGCAGCAGCTATCCGGATGTCACCTGGTATGCTTTTCCGCAGGAGTGAAATGGTCGGTCACAAAGAATACTCCCAACCTCTGGGTCAAGTAGAAAGTCCCAACTATGTCACAGCCTATCCTGCTCGTCCCGGAAGAGGGGGCGCGTTCTTTTTCTGTGTCGCCTTGAATTCCCTCTCTCGAGCCTCCTGTAATCGAACAAATAATTGTTTTGAGTTCTGGAGCAAACATCGCTTTCCCCTACACTCAACTGAAAGTGGGTACATGTGGAGAAAATACCTGTCGATTCCCCCTTCCGTCTGAATGTTAATTAGTGCTGCCCTTCTGGATAGACTTTCTAGTTACTGAAAAGAAAATAACATAATGTAATTCCTCAAATTCCACTAACTTGTAGGAAATATATAATTACTGTGTACTATCTCACTTATCCTGCAATCTGTAGAGCTTCAAAAAATGCTTTTCCTCGGAACCTGCAGGTACAGTACATGTATTCTCAAAAATCTGTGAACATTTAGGCATTCCTTCATGCCTTATATAAAATTCAGTTACATATAATCTCAGACTTTATGTGCAAACTGCAAAAATATTAATAATAAATGTAACTCAAGGTTAAAGCAGTTTTGTAAACATAATGTAACTTCAACAATCGTTCCTTTTCACCAAATTTAGTCCCACTAATATATGTCTTTGTTTTCTTTGACAGACAGCCCGGAGCACAGAAAATGCACTCCACCCCCAAAACACAAACAGTTAAGTATTTCTCTTAATCAATCAATCAATCGATCAATCAATCTTTATTTCGCTTCGCTTCGCTTCTGAAGTATAAAAGAACACATATAAAAACAGTCATAAATAGACATTTAAAACAACAATCACTAAAAACAATTCATAGATATTACAACGTTTGAAGAACCAATTAGGTAAAAACCTAGACAACCAGTATATACCTATAAAAAAAAAAAATAAGATTCATTAAAAACATTTAAGACAATAAATTCGTACAATTCATCCTTTCAGTGCGTCAGCCGATGTCTAAGTTTCTGACATTGCCAAAGGTAAAGTGCAACCGCCTGGCACACCTGTGGGCCATCCAGCTTTTGAATAAAACATAAGGCTGGTTTATGTTGCCTAAAATTATACCTACGCGTGAGCGGAGCAATAAATGTCTGCCTCTGGGAACGATGAAAAGTACAAAAGAACATATGGTGCAGGTTGGACTGCGTTGCACACTGTCAGATGGGCACAAACCGAGCTCCTTAAGTAAATAAGCAACAGGAGATAATTCATATGGAATCTAGTGAGTATGAAGCGACGCTGCAAGTTCTGAATTAACATCAAATAAGACTGCAAACCGAGGCAAGAGGGAAGAACTTTATAGTGAGTAACAGCATATTTCTGGTTGTTAGCTTCCCCTCTTTTAAGAGCAGCCTTAGCTAAAAATGCCTCCTTCAATCTCACCTTACTTACTGTCAAACAGGTGGCAGGAGTATCAAACAATTTGGGCAACCACAAATCCTCCAAGGTACACTTTACACATGACAACCAAGGAATCGCTAAGCCATATTCTAAACAGTCCAGCACAGTCCATCTCCTTGTGTTTGCCACTGGATTCAAGCTAGCCTGGCTGATGAGGAGTGTTTCTGGTCCAGGGAAGACCTGGCTTGGCAGTTCGGGCTGGACTGTTCCCATGAGGCACAGGGTCAAGACGGATTTGCATAAAGCTGGGTCTGAACTGAGGTGGCGAAGTGAGCTAAAGAACGATGATGGATTCAACCCAGATCTGTGACTGGGGGTGAGTGTCTGAAAAGTTTCAGTGCTCCGTCCATCATCTCCTTGTGTTTGCTTTGTTCGCCCTAAGTTGGCAGGGTATGCCCAGACATGGGTCCCTTGCTCACTTTGCCACTGGATTCAAGCTAGCCTGGCTAATGAGGGGTGTTACCCCGAAACCGGTCTCAGGATGCTTGTTTCCGGTCCAGGGAAGACCTGGCTTGGCAGTTCAGGCTGGACTGTTCCCATGAGGCACAGGGTAAAGACTGATTTGCATATGGCTGCATCTGAACTGGGGTGGCAAAGTGAGCTAAAAAGATGGATTCAACCCAGATCTGTGACTAGAGGTGAGTGTCTGCAAAATGTCAGCGCTCCGTCCATCATCTCCTTGTGTTTACGGGCATCCAGCTTGACATGAAGAAAGACAGGAGCCCGCTTCAGGAGAGACCACGCACCCCGAGTCCCCACACGACGAGAATGCCAAGATGACAGGAGCTGCGACAACGCCCAAAAATCAGGAGCACAGAAGAATCCGGAAAGAGACGCCGACCGGAACGCTACATCAGGTATGTTGCCGAATTAAGCAGGAAGTCACTCTGACGACCACTCAGTCTTAAAAGCTACGAGCTCCTCTCCTTAAGGGCACCCAAGTATTGTGGGCCTGCGTTCGGGCAGGTCCGATAGCAGCATTGCAGGCTTCCTTCACATGCATAGAGTAATTACAGCATAGGTGGCAGCAGCAGTGAAACTTTACTCACTTACACAAAATAATTACAGGCTAGATGACAGCAGCAGTGCAAGCTTCCCGCACACACACAATATTTACAAGATAAATGGCTGCAGCGGGGCAAAGGTCCTTGAGCATCTTGAAGTTCCCATATTGGGTGAACTCAGTGGTGGTAAAGGATATGGCAAGACACAGGGAGAGCAAAACAATTATTGTGGCGCAGAGGGAGAGATGGAAAACCAGTGGAAAAGGGAGGCTGGGTAACAATTTTTCAAGGGGCGCATCACTGTTCAGGGGTCAGCAGGGGTCAGCAGGAGTCCTACAGATGTACTTGGTTAGTATATTATATTTAGATTTTGATTAACCACCTGAAATGCTGCTTGCTTTGGAGGCTAGTTTCAGCATAGTGTGCACCGATTTAAGGCCACATCTAGAGAGTTGTCACCTGTTCTACAGGTCTTATCTGTGGTGTGTTGGTTCAAGATCTTAATGTCCCAACTGGAGTACCATACCCAGGTCTCAATGCCTCACTGGAGTGTTGCTTGCACCTTTATAGCTCACTTTGGCATATTGTGTTCCAGACTGGAGGCCACATTTCCATTACCAGTGGACGTCGTCAGCTTGAGAGGAGTGTCCACTTCTCCAGCCAGTCTCTTCCGTACTGTGTCCAGTAGTGCTGGGGGTAGGTGGAGGGGCAAATCTGGAGTCGCGTGTCTAGTTGGGAAGGCACTTCTGCCATACTGTGTCCAGTACCAGCTGGGTCATCGGGAGCATTGTGCCAAGAGCTGGAAGCTGCGTATGTATTGGTTAATGGATGGATGGTAAATCAATAGGTGATATATTGTTAATCAGTGGTCAGTGGATGTGAATGGATAGATGTGGGTTGGTGATTGAATTACCATGGATGATGAATTCTTGGCTGAGGGGCTGGTGGGTTAGGGATGGTTAACTGGGTGGTGGTGAAGTGAATGTGGGTGGTGACTGGTGAATTGATGAATCATGGTGAAAGTATGGGAATGCCTGGTGAATAGTCTATGAGTGATGGGCAGATGGATGAACTGATAAAATCACAGAGAGGTTGGATACAAATAGATTGATAAAAAGCTAGATGGGCGTGTGGTTGGGTTGACAAGGTGGATGGAAGGATGGATGGATGAACTGATGAATAGTGGGTGGGTGCAGTGTTGAACTGATGGGGAGGTTGTGTGTAGGTGAAGGTATGAATGCATAGTTTGATGCTGCTCTGGAGGAGATAAAAAAAATATTTAAGGAAAGTTGTTTTGGAAAAACATTCTCTGCAGACCTGTTTCCACAATCAACAGCATTCCCAAGATGTGGAGTACAGCCATCTCATCACCGGGTGTCACCTGTAGCAGGGATGGTGATGTGAACAGCAGGGAACACATGTCTTCATCAGGAGAGGTCCTTCTCTGGAGCATCACCGGGTGTCACTTGAAGCAGGGACAGTGGTGTGAACAGCAGGGAACAAAGGTCTTCATCAGATGTCCTTTTCTGGAGGGGTCCTCTCCTCAGTGCTGACATCATCTGAGCCTGGTGCTTTTAAAAGTAAATGAAGATGTTTCTAACCTCACCAGGCAGTCTTCCTTTTCCTCAGGTGTAAGACACTTGTTCCTTGGTCCTGGATAGTGACCTTGCTCCACCATGGTGGAGAGTCAAACATACGGTGCCTGGTCCAGCCACTTCCTCTGTGGTTTGATGCACAGCGCTGCCTGGGTAGGCCCATCCCTGGTACATGAAGACCTGGCTCAGAGAGACAGTTTATATCCAGAAATTGCAGCATTTGGTGTCAGGACAAGTAAGCAGTCAGATTAAAGGACACACTTGAAGGTTTGGAGGACACCAATCAATGCTCACCAGATCTTCAAGTAGGTGCAGTACATTACCATGGAAACCAGTATCCCACATCATGTGCCTTCACTCTGGCATCATAGTGAAAATAGGCATTCCAAAATGTCCACTTTGCGTATATTTAATAACACAAACAGGGCCAGAGCAATCACGCATCGAGGTGACCATAAAGTAGCATTATTGCCGAATAGGATCAAATGAAACCCAGAGCGAGCATTGAGAAACACATTGCTTTTTAGGTCGAGCCTACGCAGCGCGCATGCGCTGCCCTAGGAGATGACCTTTTGGAATCGGTCTGCACTTTCCTAACACTCGTGCGTGTGGCGGCATCCACCTTGCAGGAGCGAGCAGCGGCGCGCAGGGTGCCATCTGTTGTGGATCATGTTTGCTTTCACTTTCGCGGCCGCGTGGCCGTGCTTGTTGTTTATTCCTTCACAGCATGTGTAACTCTGAGCGACGCTCGCAAAGTTTAAGCCGTAGCCATTTTCTGCCATTTTTCCTCCATCTACGTAACTGTAGACGTTGTATTGAGAAGTTACATGTTGTCCCACTTTCTGATGCAAATGTTCACTAGTTTCAAATTTCACGTGTAAGTTGTGGTCGGCCAGCCCTCACCGGTACAACTGTGAAATACTTACACACATGTGAGGGGTGTCAAGGGGCTTGACTGCGGGGATCGGGTTACAAGGAGCCGATGCTCAGAGGGGAAGTGCACGGAGGGCCGCGTCCCGGAGCAGGGGAAGAACCCAAACAAAGCGGTGGGGGCACTGCGCTCTGCCTGGTCCTGGAGAGCCCGGAGACGGCTGCAGGTAAGGCCCGGTGCTGGGCTCCGGGGGTGCACCGCGGAGCTCTTCTTTGTGTGTGTGGGACTTCCGTCCTGGGTGTCATAGCCCGGCCTGAGCTGCCTATTTGGCCCCGGGGCGCTGCCGCCGTTCCCGCTGTGTTTGTTTTTCGTTGCTCGCAATTGGGGCAGGGCTGGGCTGCTCCCCGCAGAGAGATTTGTTTCCATGCCTGTCTCTTGTCGGCTCTTTTCCCTACTTGAAGCACATCTGGAGAGGGCTAGTGGGATTACTTTGCATTGCGCGTGAGTCTCCGACTTGTACCGCGGACCTCAATGTGTGATCTGATGCGTAGCACATTGGAGGGGGTGTCCTCTTTGTAGCACGGGATTTGTTACACTGGACATCAGGACCAGGGAGAAGTGCTACTCGGGGTGATGCTCGGTGAGGGTAACCCGGCCATTGCATCATTCTGGTCTCCCCAGATTCTGTAACTTGTCATAAACTAACTTTTGATTTTGAGCCGGACAGGGCTGGTGTGGCCCTCACAGCAGGGGAAGGACACTCAGGTTTATACACTCTACAGATTACGTCCTGGACGTGCAGCTTGTGTGTGTTTGGTGGGAGCGGCGGCTGTTGCCTGGGGCGTTACTTTCACCGGCTGCAGGGGGTCATCGGCAAGGGAGAGCGGTGCGCGGCCTTATTATGCGGTGCAGAAGCGGCGTCCATGATGTTTCCCGTTCCGAGGGTGATGGATTCATTCCAGATGCGGTCCTTCGCCTCCCCCAGGCAGCCATACCTCAAAGGAGAGGGAGGGGTTCTGTGTGGTGCGCGAGGGGGTAACATGCCCACTCATGCGGTCATGTCCATTAGCCACACTATCATCGTGCAGGCCGACAGTTTTCGAACTTTGCCAAAGTATACCAGATTTCACTAACAACATTTTTGGAGGGACTTAGGAAATTCTGATTTGCGATTTGATTGGCCCTTGCAGATACCGCACTTTACCCAAATGCCAAGATAAACCCTGGAATGTGTGTCCGCGGTCTGCAGCGGGTTACTCTGAAGCCAGTCTCTCTCCCCCCAGGAGGTTTGACTTTGCCTTCAGTCTTGGCCACTAAACACTTATAACGCCCCAAAGGCGAGACCTATTGGTTATGCCAATGCTTGTTGCTCTTGGCTCTAGGTGTTTTTGGTATTGCATTAACATTATTTTACATGGAATTCAGTGTGAACCAGCATGCTCCTCCCATCGGAGAAAATACGTGGTAAGAGAGGCTTAGCGGATGTGTAGTGGACTAGGGCATACTTTTACAGTAAGATCTATGCAAAGAGTGCTTGAAATTTTAATTTTAAACGCTGAATATTCGTAATTACAAACAAATCCCCTATCATAATTGGTGTTCTCACTGCAATAAGAAAAATAAAACACTGCTATGAGAATTTTCATCATCCCATTGGGTGAAATATGATAACTTTCTCCTTACTTCTCCTTCCCCTGCCATGTTCCTCCTCTCCACTGTCTATGTGTACACTTCTCTGACTAGAAAGTGACCTCTGGCCCTGCTGAGTAAGAGAAACTGAAGGGGTAGGGTAAAGAAGAAGGATGTAGTGGCAAGGTCAATGGTATAGCAAGAGAGGGGCGGTAGAAGGAGAAGAGAAACAGAGACAGATACAAGCTAAGAAAGGTGAAGCAGCCATAGAAAAGATACAGGGAGGTAGAAAGAGAAACAGATAGGTAAAGAAAATAGGTAAAATGACTACTGTGGTTTTAGAGCGAGGCAGGAAGGTAGAAATACCTAGAGATAGTGAGAATGCGAGTACAGGGAGAGTAGAAGTGGAGAGAAAAGTAGGGTGAAACTGGGATGAGTCAGAGAGAAACAGTGAACAAGAGCGGTAGAGCTAGAGAAGTGAGGTAGTGAAAGAAGTATCGAGAGAGGTAAGGTTGAAAGAGAATTATGAAGCAGGGAGGGGGCAAAATGAGACGATGGCTATAAAGGCAGGTCAGGTAAAGAGAGTAGAGAAACAGAGAGAAAGGTAGAGCAAGATGGGTGAAGGGTAGAAAGAGACGTGGTAGACTAGAGAGAGAAAAGTGAAGTGAAGTGAAGTGGAGAGACAGGTGGAGAAAGAGAGGTGAGGTTGATACAGTGGTTTTGAGAGGAGGTAAGGAAAATACAGAGAGAGAGGTAGGGAAAAGGTAGAGAGATGTAGAAAGTCATAAAGAGAGATGTGAAGGACAGAGGGTGAGCCAAAATAGGGAAGGAGGTAAGGAGAGTGATAAGAGAGAAGGTAATGATAGAGAACAATAAGGAGAACTAGAGAAAGAGAGCTAACATGAAAGGATTAAAGTAGTGAGAAAGGTGAGGTCGAAGAATAAAGGCAGAAAGTGAGAAGGTGTGGAGATGTCAGGTTAGGTCATGAGAGAGAGAAATGGATAGAAAGAGAGAAATGAGGTACAGTGAGAAGTGAGTTAAGAGTGGAGAGGTGTAGAGAAGGGTGAGAGAAAGTTGAAAATAGAGATAAGATATAGAAAAATGAGGAGAAATGTAGAGAAGTGAAGTAAACAGAAATGAGGTTGAGAGCTGAAGTAGAAGGGGAAAGATATAGGGAGGTGAGATGGAAACAGAACAGTGTGGGAGAGAGAGACACAATGTTCCAAGAGATGAGATATAGAGAGGTAGGTATGATGAGTGAAAGAGAGAGAGATGAGTTTGTAAGAGACAGGTAGATAGAGGTGAGCAGAGACAGCAGTTCTGAAGGAGTGCTGATGTAGACAACAGAGAACAGGTGGATAAGCTCCTAGAGACGGGCACAGTGAGAGAGGTAAAGAGAGAGGGGAGTAGTAGAAGAGGTGCGGTGAAAATAGTTGAGGCAGAGAAAGGGAGGTAAAGAGTGGTTGAAAGAGGTGGCATTAATCTAGACAGGGAGAGGGCTAGATAAAGATAAAGACATGGTTTAGCTATTGATGAGATAGAGACAGATGACAATAGCAAGACAGGGAGTTAGAAAGAGAAAGATAAAGTAGAGAAAGGGAGGTAAGAAAGAGAGGGGAGAAGGTGACAGGAAGTGGGGTGGGAGGTCTTGCTTACCCGTTGGTGCTGGACCAGCATGGCGGAGCGGTACTCCAAACCCACTTGTGAGGGAGGGGAAAGCTGGCAGTCATCACAGAGAGTCATCGGAGATTGTGCTACACTGCAGCTTTCCAACAATGAACTTCAGTTCCCAGCAGGCCATGAATACTCACATATGCTGTAAAGATGGCAGCCATCTTGGATAACTTCCCTCCTGGCCCAAGCTGTATTTGTTTGGCATTTGTGGTTCCATGTTTCTGCAGCCAGCACCTTGCTACACGGATCTCAGGTTTACTTTCCCAGATCCGTTGCTTTACTAAGGATTTATATTGAAGGGCAGTGGCAATTCAGAGACATGTTCAGATAATCATGTTGTTGGTGGAAACAAACTTTGAGCTGCTTTTGGAACATTTATTCTTCTATGACTGGGGGTGTTACATTTGTTCTGTGACAGAACACGAATGATTCTGAGGCTGGGCTCTGTTCTTGTTATGCATGAGTGTCAAGGTTTGCTAGTTCTACCATGAACACACAAGTTGCCAAGACTGTGCACCAACAGAGTGCTACAATTGTTGGTGACCTCGCAGTCCTACAAGAATCAAGGAGAGGAGAGGAGTTGGCCTAACGTCTAGGACGGTGGACCTCGAATCTGGGGAACTGGGTTCGAGTCTCGGCAATGATGCTGAACATCCTGTGATTCTGGGCAAATCACTTAATCTCCCCGTGCCTAACAAAAATGAATGTGTCCTCATGTAACGCAACTGGTGCTATGTGAAGCGCTCTGATACCCAATACCTTCGGGTCAAGTTCGCGCTATATAAAACTCTGTTAAATGTATAAAAAAATAGAAACAACAGCTCATCTTCCACAGCGAGGGCATAGTGATGAAGCTTGAGGTAGTTATGAGTTACAGGGAGACGTGTCATAAGGAGAATTGTTAGTGAACATTTGAGGTTCTCGTTCTTTGGGTGTTTAGTTTTTAGAATTATAGGAACTGTTTAATTTATTTCGGATCTATAGATCCATAAAACATACATACAAGTTAGAAATCATCACAGTCAGCACTGTACAAAGAAGAAAAACAAATACACAATACAGCGACACAGTACAATCAATAAAAACAGCGTGGCGGATCATAAAAGCAACAGAATGGCAACAAAGTACACATCAGCAGTTGTAGAATGTATGTGTCCCTTGAAAACACCATGAAGCAGCAAGAATATTGCACATGGATAATAAAGTGCTAACAATAAAGTGCACAGTGCAGAAGAGAGCCACAACCAGATATCTAAAGCATTAGGTAGCTGACTAGGGTTGGAATCTAAAATCTTCTATGCATGATCCAAGCTGCAAATAAATATTTGGCAACACTGATAAAAATCATTTAATTCGTATCAGTCCTCAGGATCCTCAGTGCAATTTCATATTTTCTGATTCCTAAAACAAGACACACCAGTTTTATCCACTTCTTGCCAGGTGTTTTGTAAACATTGCAAAAGAAGAGGAAATGGTGCAAGGATTTAGACTCTTGATGGCAAGACGGACATAAAGTGCTCATGCAATAATTGTCAACCTAGAAAATACAAAAACTGTTAATCGTTAAAATTCCATGTCCAAACTTTATATACAGCTGTTAAGCCAGGGGACATTGAATCTTTTCGAAAAAGGGTTCAAAAGATGGCATAGCTTTGTGTTCTAAAAACTAGTTGTCAACCTGCCCAGCTTACATCTATTCAGTTCCTCATCCCAGAAGGGAGACTTTCCTCTCTCTTTAATCACTGACTTAGACACAAGGGTAGCGTCAGCAGGAGATTTCCACAGAGCTGCAAGGTCTAGCCTGAATAACAATTTCTTGGCATACACTAACCAGGGAATTTTCCGGTAGCAATTGGAATGCATCATTTCTGTGAGAAATAACCTATACAACTGGTCACCTCCCCAACCCACACAGCAGGACACACGCTCGACCCCATCTTCTCCGCCAGCGACAATGTCACCATCAGCCACACCACCGAGCTCCTGTGGACCGACCACCGAAGCGTCCACTTCTCCTTCAGCAAACCCATTGTACACCACCACGCCCACTGCTACCCTCGTAGAAGTTAGAACAAGGTCACAGAAGAACAGCTCACCACCTCCCTCAGCAAAACCCCTCCACCAACATCCAGGGACGCTAATACCTCACCAGGCAACCCCCACTGATGGATCTCCAACTGTGCCGTGCCGACACTCTGGCTCCCCTGAAGGAAGCCCCAGGCAAATGACACTCCAAGAAAGCCAGCTGATTCTCTCCCACCCTTCATGAGTCCAGACGCACCAGTAGAGGGCTCGAGAAGAGATGGAGAAGCAGCAAGACCCCGGAAGACCACTCAGCCTTCAAGACCACTGTCACCGCACACCACCACCTCATTAGAACAACAAAGAAAGTAGCCCTACAAGAAAGGATCATCGCCAATGCACTCAGTAGTAAAGAACTGTTCGCCGTGGTCAAAGAATTCGCCAGACCAAGCACAGAGACAGCAGACATCCCACCCTCTCTAGACCTCTGCAACAACCTCGGCACCTTCTCCCACCACAAGATTAATAGCTTCTACGGCCTCAATATCTAAGACCCTCCCACCCCACCTGCAACTATTGCACCCAACAACACCAGACGCCAACAGACCCTACTCAGATGGACTCCCCTCACCGCTGATGGCACCCTCAAGTTCATTAAGGGCATCCACTCCAGAGCACCCTCAACCCCTGCCCGCACCACATCTTCAACAGAGCTGGCACCACCATAGCCCCCGAGCTCTGCCGCACCATCAACTGCTCCATCAACTCCGCCACATTCCCAGAAGACTGGAAACACATAGAAATCAACCCCTTGCTGAAGAAACCCTCTGGCGACCCGACAGACCTCAAGAACTTCAGACTCATCTCTCTTCTCCCCTTCCCAGCCAAGGTAATTGAAAATGCCATCAATGCCCAACTCTCAGAGTTCATCGAACAACATCCTGGACCTCTCCCAATCCGGCTTCCGAAGCAACCACAGCACCGAGACCGCCCTCCTCGCCGCCACAGACGACGTCTGCACCCTCCTCGACCGAGGCAAAACTGCAGCCCTCATCCTCCTGGACCTCTCGGATGCCTTCGATACCATCTCTCACCGCACCCTAGGCCCAAGACTCCACAACACCAGCATCTACGACAAAGCCCTGAAATGGATCTGCTCTTTCCTCACCAGCCGAACACAGAGTCAGACTACCACCATTCCACTCTGAACCGACAGATATCTGCTTCAGAGTGCCTCAGGGCTCCTCCAGGAGCCCCACTCTCTTTAACATCTACATGGCCCGCTCACAGCCATCATCAGGAACAACTGACTCAACATAGTCTCCTGCGCCGATGACACCCAGCTGATAATCTCCCTCACCAATGGACCCACAGTCGCCAAGAACAACTTTCACGATGGGATGAAGGCTGTTGCCACCTGGATGAAGAACAGCTGCCTCAAACTCAACTCAGAGAAGACCGAAGTCCTCATCATGGGCTCCACCCCCTCTGCCTGGGACAATTCCAGGTGGCCCGCAGCACTTGGAACCCTCCTGCACCCACAGACCACGCACAAAACCTTGGCCTCATCCTGGACTCCTCGCTCAACATGAGTTGCCAGATCAACGCTGTCTCATCATTCTGTTTCCACGCGCTACGCCTGCTCTGAAAGATTTTCAGAAACATGGTCACCCACACACTCATCAGCAGCAGAATCAGCTATGACAACGCACTCTACACCGCCATCCCCCAGAAACTCCTCAAGATACTGCAGAACTTTCAGAACGCCTCCGCCAGACTCATCCTCAATATCCCCCGCCGCAGTCACATCACCGGCCACCTGAAAGACCTCCACTGGCTCCCAGCCAACAGAAGAATCACCTTCAAGCTCCTCACACACGCCTACAAAGCCCTACATGATGCAGGACCTGCATACCTCAACCACCGCCTCGCATTCCACGCACCCACCAGAGACCTCTGCTCCGCCCAACTGGCTCTGGCTACTGTCCCACATATCCGCAAGACCGCGGCTGGAGGAAAATCCTTTTCCTACCTCGCAGCAAAGACCTGGAACACCCTGCCTCTCCACCTCAGGCAATCACCATCACTGCCTCAGTTGAGGAAGGACCTCAAGACCTGGCTCTTCGACAGAACCACAGTGCCTTCAACGGACTAGCAGCTCCACCCCCAGCGCCTTGAGACCGTTACAAGTGAGTTGTCACGCTTTGCAAACCACCTGATTGATTGATAAGGTGAAAGTTAAATGTCACTTGTGGACTGTAGCACATATTGTGCCATCCACCAAGCTGATTAGGAAAACATGGCTTCAGGCATACATGTGTAGCCTGATTGCTGCAGATTCTAAACCTGCATGCAAACCTAATTTTAAATATTAAGCAAGTCACCAGTAAGGAGGCCTTGTAGCCCACAAGGTGGATCACTGACATAATATTGACAACAAAAATATTATGATACAAAAATATTGTGTCAAAAATATCGAACATAAAAATATAGTTTTCCTATACTTATAATGTAAATAAAAATATCGAAAAAAATATCGCTGTTACTAATATCGCAATAAAAATATCTTTTTAAATATATATAAATAGTAAATATTAACTATATTAAAAAAGTAACAGTAATAAAATATATTAAAAAGTAGCAGTAATATAATGCAAATTAAATATATTTAATCAATTTAAAAATATATATAACAGTTATACTTATTTACCAAAAACATTTAAATATATGTAATTTAAAACTATTACTAAAATAATAATTTTAATTTATATTATAATTATAATTTACTGACTTTTAAAAAAAGTTAATAATATATCAAATATATATCTATATCTCTATGTATCTATATATTCACTGAAAAAACCATAGGTTTCAGGGACGTTATAGTTACAAATTAGCATTTAAAAAACCTTTGAAATTCACTGAAAAAACCATAGGTTTTAGGGACAGTTATAGTTAGTTGGACATTGCACTCGTACAAAACCCATTGCAAACAGCAGTGTCCCGGGGGTAGGCACCCCGGGACACTGCAGGAGCCGGCCCTGGGGGTGGCGGTCCCCAGGGCCACCACAGGCTCAGGAGGGGCCGCGCGGCCCCCCTCCCTACATCGAGAAAGCCCCGGGAGGTGGTGGTCCCCGGGGCTTGGGAGTCCAAAACGGACCCCCATTTTCATTTTTCTTAGTGCCCCGGGAGGTGGTGGTCCCCGGGCGTGTGGGGCTGGAGCCCCCACACAGGTTTTTCAAATATAAAAAGAAGCCCCGGGGAGGTGGTGGTCCCCGGGGCTGCGGGAGGGCTCAGAGCCCTCCCGCACCATTATCCATAAAGCCCCGGGGGTGGTGGTCCCCGGGGCTTGGGGGCCCTTAGAGGCCCCCACACATAAAATGAACCCCCAGCATGCCCCCGGGACTTGGCCCACCCGGGGGCCAATTAACATCGAAGGTTTTTTTCGGCAGGGTTCGCGCTCCCTGAGCGCATCCTGCCGATTTTTTTTGCCCAGGGGGTCCTTGTGGGACCCCTTGAGCAGACCTAGGGGGTCAGGGTGTTTCTACCCTGCCCCCTTTGTGCGCTTTGCGCACTTGTTTCTGTCCCTCGGTTCTACCGAGGGACAAAATGGCTGCCAACACTTCCTGATTTGGAGTGTTGACAGCCAATTAACATAAAGCTCGTGCTCGGGAGGATCCGCGGCCCTAGATATACCTATCTTTTTTTCTTTTGATTTTCTCAGCAACTACTGAACGGATTTACACCATTTAACAAAAGGGTTCTTTCTGAACCAAGAACTACCTCTTTGCCAAATTTGGTGTAATTCCGTTCAGCAGTTCGGGCTGTAGCCGTGTCTAAAGTTTCCTATGGAAAATTACATGGGGAAAACGCGTTTTGGGACCCCCCTTTTTCTCGGCCCCCGCATGACGAATCCCCCGAGACTTTCAGGGTAGGAGCGGACCGGAGCGGGCCACAAAGTTTGAAAATTTTGCGAAGATACGTCAACCAGCAAGAGAGTTATTTCAAATAGAATGTCGCGGATTTCCTATGGATAATAGGTTGTAACTATAACTATCTACTGGCGACCGCCAGTAGATAATATGTATATATCTATATGTATATATCTATATATCTATATATATCTATATCTATATCTATCTATCTATCTATCTATTTATAGATAGATAGATAGATAGACAGATAGATAGATAGATATAGATATATATATTAAGTATTTAAGATACAGTGACTACCACAGAAGCTATTTTGACTGTTTAAAGCTGTAGCTGTTTCTATAGGAAAACTAAAATACATTAAAATGCTATTTTTGTAAATTTGATTTAGAATAAGTTTTAGTCTATTCAACAACTTTTTCATTATTTATTAAAAATCCAGTTTAATGGTGAAGTTGGATTTTTGTGAATCTACAAGATAAGAAACTCTTATAAAGTCTACTTTTTTTCTGCCTGAAGCTCCAATAGGCCAGTAAAATGTGCTCTCAGAGCAGAGACAATGGCTTGGGACTTTTGGAAGGAAGATCTGGGTGTGAGGTTTGTGACTCATCCTCTCTCAGGTAGGGCAGTTGAGGAAAGTTTGGGAACGTCATTGCCTTGAAAGGGTGTATCCTACTCATTCATAGTTAAGTGTAAAGTGAGATCTGGGAAAGAGAGGCCTTGTGTTCCCAGGGCATACTGTAGCCATCTTGGCTCCATCCCAGCAGTTCCAGAACCAGTTTGGTGTGGTCATTTCCCTAGACACACCCCAGGGTGGGCACCCAGACTCTTCTAGGGGCATAAAGGTTCTGCCATGTTGGATCTGGCTAGGCATGATGCACTGTGAGATAATTTACTGTAACACAAGCAGGATGTGCTGCAAATGAGGAAGGGGTTGTCCTTCTGACCTTTGCGCCCATTGATTAGGGAGTGTTCAGGATTCACCACCACCCACTGCCTATTAAATTGTACAAAAGTGGCACCTCCCCCCCAGCTCCACAGAACACATCTGGACAAGTGATGGATCAGAAGAGGAAGAAGCGTTCTTTCTGTGACCTGTGTTTAGGCCTGAAGGGCTGGACCTGCACTCACTTGTACCCACGACTGAAAAGAGGACTCCAAGAGTTAGTTGGTTGATCTCCTGTGTGGTTACAGGGGTATCAAACATTGCAAGAGGCCTTTTCTTGGAGAAACCAGTTAACCAGCTGCAAATGATCCTCGACTGGACTGTAAAGGTGCAAAAATAAATTGGTGGACGTAATGCTGAACAATGTCAAACAATCACCCCCAGGACAGAGATCTGGTCCTAAGTCCATCGTTGTTTGGCTCAATACGCATCCCCAGTTTGGACCCAGCCATATGCAAATCAATCTTGACCCGGCTTCCCATGGGAAAAGTCCAGTGCGAACTGTCAGACCAGGACTTCTCTGGACCAGAAACAATCATCCTGGGACCAGAGGCATAACGAAACTTGAGGGGGCCCCCCTGCAAAGTTCACGGAGGAGGGCCCCACACTATGGACTCAGTCCGGAGTTATCAGGCCAGGGGCCCCACTGCTGGTACATAGTGCCAGAGGGGGCCCCCAGGAGCTCTGCCCCCCCCGCACCGCGAGGGCTGCGGGGTTTAATGTTACGCCACTGCCTGGGACCGGTTTCGGGGTATCACCCCTCATGAGCCAGCATAGCTTGAATCAAGTTGCATGGTGAGCACAGGACTCTACAGGTGCCCTCTGATTGAGTGGGTCTTGGACTGAAGGGCCTGATTCACAAAGGTAACTTACACGTTTGTGTAAGTTTACTATAATTTTGCTATTCACAAACTCTGAGTTAATAGTAAGTTTATGACTGTGGAGAACTCCTCACATAAAAAGATACGACAGGCCTATCTTTTTATGTTGGAGACTGTTTCCACAGTTGTAAACCTCCTATTAGCTCGGAGTTTGTGAATAGCAAAAAAAAGTAAACTTAGACAAACGTGTACGTTTACCTTTGTGAATCAGGCCCTAAGTCATGTTTCTGAGGTCCTAGGAGCCTTTGGACTGACCAAAAGTAACTGCTCCAAATAGAAGAAAAAGTTTGAACCTGGAAAATATTTGACCCCCGGAGTACCTGGAGCCCCACCCAATGCTATTTGCCCAAAGTGCGACCTCAGTGGTTAAGAAAATCAAGATTCCGCTCTGAATCTTTTGCGAAAGAAGATTTCAGCAGACCCTTGCAGTTAAGATGTCTGGCTTTGGTGCAACCTGCCAGCTACAGCTGTCATGTAGTTCCTATAAACCTATATAGGATCTGCGCGTTTAGACAACATACACTGTAGGATTGGTGTCCAGACTGATTCTGGACACCCCCACTGGGTATGGTAGCCTGTATACCAGCTAGCTCACAGTGCCACTAGAAACCCCTCTTACCAAGGAGAGAATAGTTCTTGGCAACCATCGAACATGACAACCCTGATCCCTCAGGATCGTGGAAACATTGTATTACTTTTCGCTCAGTCACTCGTGCTCACTTCGTCTCAGAGAGATACATGGAACAAACGGTGGGGACGTTTTTCAATAAGCATTTATTGAACCAGCGTCATTCTAGTGTAAAATAGGTGTGCTGAAACAACCACTAGACAGTAACAGATATAAATGATTATAAGCACTAACAGAGTAAAAGGATGGTAGATTTCTACCATTGTGCTAAAACAATGAATACAGGCAGGTATATAAAATACATGACAGTAGAATGTGTACTACTCACCTGCGACCCTAACTAGATGTACCTAAGTGTACCTAGCATGTATGAAGGTGTAAAGCCAAGAAACCCTCTAGGATAAAGTCAACCCCATTACCTGAAGTAAGAGACTGTGGGACCCCGTCTTGGTCTCGAGATGGACACCCCGCAAGGGATGTCAGACCACTGCGAGCTGGAGTGCCTGTGTGCAGGAACCTCAGCGTCTCGCGACAGTGTGTCGGCATGGAAGTCCTTTTCTTCTCTGACTACTTCAGCAAGATATAGTGTATATATACCCAAAGTGGTACCCTCAGGGGTTCTACCTTGCTGTGTCATGTCAGATTTAGGAGGACGGAAGGAATGACCTTGTACATAGTTATTATGCAGGAGATGGTAGTCCTGCTGAGTTTCCAAGAATCCTCATGCATAATGGATGAGGCTAGTTTTCAGGGAAAACCCCACGTCCTGTATGCAGTAACATAACTGGGTAAAAGGTCAGTCCCAAGAACCGTTATGTAGTGTAATCGTAGGGGAGAAAATAGGTGCAAGGTGAAGTTGCTACCTGAGCCTATATCGGGTTACCTATATGAAACATAACACTGCTTCCAGGCTTCTCTCTAATAGAGGTTTTTGAGCTCCAAAACAGAGACTCAGGACTTGATTTAGAGTTGGGTAGGTGACTTCTCTGTCACAAACATGACTGTTGTCTGGTCTTCCATATTACAGGTGTCATAGGCTATAATGCTCTAGCAATACCGCAGACGGGACATGTTTGTGACAGAGTATCCATTCCACCAAACTCTAAATGCAGCCCTAAGTCCCAATGAAGAAATCTTAATCAGACAAAGGCTTGAAAACTATTGTGCTCGCGAGAGGACTTCAACAGCTGTGAAATTTGAATTTACCCACTCGGAGCCTAACCCGCCAAAACCAATGACGTTAGGGGGACCTCGTCCAACGTGTATCTGACTTAGAATGGACCTCGTCGGATACATGTTTCAACCTTGCGCCACTTGAGTATTTCTTCTTCCATAACGAAGACTAAATCAGAAGGTAAAATCTTTGACCAGGTCTACCCAGTAGGCTTAGCTGGCCTCAAGTTTCCTCTGCTGCAGGCATCCAATGCCTCAAACACTGCCTGCATCTAATCCATACCTTAATGTTCAGCACCCATCTGAATTCCTGCTATTTGCCAAGAACCCCAAGCGACAACTATTCCAAGCCTGGCTCACTGACATGAACCTGGACGGACTCAAACCCCAACTTTCACCCTATGCCAAGTCAATCGGATGCACCCTTGACACAGGTGTCAGGGTCCCAACTCTCTCTCCTTAAGAAAGGGAAACCGTTCCTCCTTGAAAGTGACTTCAGAACTGCTGTTCAAGTGCTCCTACTGTATCTGGATGAAGGCAATGCCCTTCTCAACATTGTCCTGTACGCCACACAGCCTCATTCGGGGCCTGTAGAAATAGGACCGCATCATTGGCGTAACTAAACTTGAGGGGGCCCCCCTGCAAAGCACATGGAGGGGGCCCCTCCCCGGCGGCTCGGCCCACCACCTACCACTTTGCCTTACCACCCAGAACTCTAGTATATTTTGATTTGACTTCAGCATGACATGGCCACGTTTTCTATCATGTTCACCAGTCCACCGCGTAGTGTACCTCGTCATTGGCGTCACTGCTCTCAATAAACATTACCTGATTCAAATAGGAATACCAAACTGAAAGCAGCAGATGCAAAGCAAAAAAACAGGTTCTCTCGAACTCGGAGTCGCTAATGCAGACTGAGGGAGGGCCCAGGCCAGCTACCGTTCCTTACTCTGTCGCGTTGATCATTTATTTGTAGTTTCATTTAGTGCCTACCAGACCCAGTTGTGACCAAGGCAAGCGCTTTATATAAAGGACAAGTATGTGCAAATCTATGTGATGGAATCGGACAAAAGCGTTTTAGACTTGGAATCCTAGGTTTTCAATAGCACAATTCGTCCTAGGAGATATTGCTGGAACAGTAGGGGGTCTCCGTTCATTTTTGGAAACCTCTAAAGAGGTGTGTGCATCTGGAGGGAGGAATGTTTCCGTTTCCAGCGTCAAGGCCTCGCCGGGGAATGCACCCGAGCCCCTCTCACCACGAGGTGGTTCATGTTTGTGCCAGGGTGGGTGCACGTCTCTGTACTCGATGCTGGCCGGATCAGACGTCAGCAGAGCCCACAATGACATCACAGGCAATGAACGGACAACGTCCTCACTAGATATTCCCGAAGGTCTCCATTAACAAGGTATAGATTACGTCTGCGAGGTTTACATTTCACTGGTGAGATTGAACCGATGTATTCGTTTTTTGTGGTTTTGCAGAAATATTCCGGACTATGCCCAAAAAATCTCCAGAATGAGTAGATTGGCAGGCTCCTGGCTGAGTGAGTCCCCAGACCCTACACGTGCGCAGTGTCAGTGTTAAGGCTTTGTGACCGGTGCGTCGTGCGTTGTGCCTTTCCCACCCCTTTTCTACCCAATCCGCAAACGTGCGTGGCCCTGTTGGTTCCTTGTTTACACCCTAGTCCACGCCCCCTTAAGTAACTGAAGCCGGGTCTGGTGGCCTATGGATTAATACATCCACTGTGGGGGCCTGTGTTCTTGTGGTCACAGGTTCAAATCCCAGCAGGCCTTTTATCCTTCTGAGGTCGATAAAATGAGTTCCATTGAGTTGGGTAACGCTAAACATCTGTTATTCAGCGCAAAGATACAATTAGGTGAATGTGCACTTTTCAAATACACTTAGGTTATCTGCACATTCAAGGTTGGACACGCCACTGGCAAAGTTTGGATGTCACACTCGCATAACTCCAGCCCCCTCCGGTGGCACCTGCTAGCCCTCTGCGGAGGAGCCTTTGTACGCCTTAAACAGTAAACTTAGGACTACTGAAAACCCACCCACGCAGCTCTGGCTGCGCCTTTGTGCGTTGTGCCCCTATGCTGAGACCCGCCTGAGTCTAAGAGTCGAGTGTGCAAAAAGTGGCACCCGCGGGGTGCGGGTGTCTGAGTGGTTTATGAACAATGAAAGCATCATCAACTCTCTACATTTAAAGGTAGTCTGAAACTGGCAAGGGAGATTTAACTAGTAACACTACTGGCAGGCAGCTGATCGCACGGCGTGCGCTGCAGCTTACACTAAAAAGCAAATTATTGTTAACACGCGCTGCAGCCTGCAGTGCAGAATCTGACTCAGCTTTCCAGGCCGTGAGCTGCGGCGCTGGGTAATTACCACGGAGGCGGGCTGACCGGGCCTGGTCGCCCGCCTCCTCAGATTCCAGAAGGCCACGACTCTGACCTCACCCTCTTTGTGCCACTCGTAACCGTCGAAGTTTGTTAGTCTCACTGTGGGCCCCCTTTATGCCAGGTCTGTGACCTCAGACCTCCGTGCCCCCATCTTCAGTCTGCCTAGAGAGTTAGCACCACTGAACTCTGCTCTAGGCCTCACTTTAAGGCCCCTTGGCCCCTCTCTGTTTCCCGAGTGTTTCACTGGCAGTAGACTCAGGGTGCCTGTCTGCGTTCACCTTTTCTCCCTGTCACTCTCTCCTCCCTGTGTGTCGCTGCCCGCGAGTCCTCGCTGCAGGCCATCCATCTCCCTCTGCCCCGTGCCCCTCCCTGCAGGATGTGTGTGTCAGACCTAACGGCCTCTCTGTGCACGTCACGTCTCTGCCCCACCCTTGTCCGCTGGAGCTGGTTGACTTGTACTGCACCCTTCTTCTCTAGACCCCTCTCGCTAGACTCTAACCCCTGGCGCTTTCTGCTGCACGAGTGTGCCACAAAGCCCCCACTGTGCGTCAGACCACACATCTCTTTCTCTGCCCCCTCCTGTCCTAGTCTGTCAGCACTAGTGAGCTTCTAGCACCTTTCTATTACCCCCGGGCGCCCTGTGCTCCACACGTGTGTGCTGACAGTGAAATATAGGTGCAAACCACACCTGGTTTTCTCCCCTCCTCTCTGCCCTCTTCTTCTGTCCGAGTGAGTCCATGCTAGGGAGCTCTCGCTGTGTCTCGTACAACACCTCTGCCCTAATCCTCTCTCATGACCCTTTCCCCCCATCTCTGCCTCGCCCTTCATCAGCTGTCCAGGTGTGTCAGTGCCAGCGACCTGCCGCGTGCTGCTTCTTTAACCCCTCTCTGCCGAAGTGTGCCAGTGTGCTCTCTCTGCCCCAGTCACTTGCACCCCTCTCTCTCCATCACTCGGCAATCTTTTAGTGAGTGCCACACCTCCATCTCTCCCTACCCCCGCCCTCCCCTGCCGCCTTAGCGTGACATTGACAGATCTGCTGCATGCCTCGGACCCCTCTCTGCCCTCCCCCCCCCCGCTGTCCGAGTTTGCCGTGGCCGGTGCGTTCTCAATGTAGCCTCTCTCTTTCTCTGCCACCAGGCCCTCTCTCTGGCAGTCTCTTAGTGGTTGCAGCGCTTACTTTCTAACTCACCCTCTCCCTGCCACTCCCCGCCTTCTCTGCTGTCCTGGTGTGACAGCACTCGGGATCGGCTTAATGGCGCTCTCTGCTTTTACCCCCACTCCGCCCTCCCTCATGCCCGAGTGTGCCAGTGTGCTCTCGCTGCCTGCACCCCTCTAATCTCCCCCTGCACCCCTTCCCCTCTCTCCTGCCTCAACTCTGCTCGCACCCTCGGAGCCCCCCAGCCTGACAGCTCCAGCTATCTGAGGCCTGTCCCGGCTCTAGCACCCGTCTCTCCTCCCTGAGTTTGTCGGTAGGGTGGTCGGTGCTCAGGCCATGTCTCCGCTCTCCCTTCACGCCTCTCTCTCTCCCCCTCCAGTTCCTGATGACCACCAACTTCCTGACCACCTGCTGTGATTCCGGCAGCCGGGGCCTGGCCGGGGCCTCGGCGCAGACCCCCCTCTACTGCCCGGTGTATGAGAGCAGTCTGCTGGCCACGGCGGCCGCCCTGGGGGTCTACGGCAGCCCCTACTCCTCTGTGCAGGGCTACGGCAACTACGTGACCTACGGTGCCAAGGCGCCCGCCTTCTACTCTTTGGGAAGTGTGAGGGGTGCGTGCATGGCTCCGGGCAAGGCCACGGGGTGTGAGGAGGCCAGGCACGCTCGAGAGCGAGCCACACAGTGTCCCAAATCTGAGTCTCCTCCAGTACTGACCTGCGGGGCTGGCAGAGGCCGTGCACATCGCTGCATGCAGACAGGGGCCATCAGATGCCACACTTTCTTTCACTGGCCTGCGCGCCATTTAATTATGAAAAGCCTCAGAGGCCCGGCCGGGCCCGGGGCGTGCGCATGCGCACCAACCATTTAATAAATGAAGAGGCCGTGGCGTGCGCGCACCATTTCATTTTAAGGGGAGCCGTGTTTCAGTCGTTTCTGAATTAGTACGTGACACTTGTGAAAAGCCTAGTAAAACAAACTACGTGTGTTATATTCTTCTGTATAGTAGTTGTTTTTATGAAGCAGCGTGCTGAATTCCTCTTGGAGACACCACACGTCGCACAACATTTTATTGTGACTGTAGTGTCGGCGATATGTCGGGACACTGACAATATTGCTAATAGGCCGCAGGCTTGGGCCACACTGTAAGGACGACACTCTCTCAGATAATATCTCTGGGCCAAGACCCCGAGTGGTCCTGAGCCCCTTTATTTATACCCTCGGGCGAGCCCAACCTCGGGGTGCGTGTCCAGCGTACGTGAACGGGCCGGGTGGCTCCGTCACTACATCCCTCCAATCTTTTATATACATGGGCCCTTTCGGGTGGTTACTCAGTCTTTCTTGACACACCATGCAAAGTCTCTTAATCTCTGGCTGGGGGTTGGGTTCGGCCAGAGACCATACTTCTGGCTCCGGGAGTTCTCCTTGGCTTCCAACCCTTCCATGTCTTTTTCTCTCTCTGGGAATCCAGTTCCATGGCTCTGTGGCTCTTCCGCCGCTCCCACTTCTCTTCCGGCTTGATGTTGTACCGGCTCTGCATTGCCGGGTAGGTCACCCGCGGGGGCTGCCCCCTCTCCGTCTTCCGAGGCTTCCATGACTTGGTCGGTAGTTGGCATTCCCTCTGTGATCTTCTTGAACCAGGAGGTGTTCCTCGTGACCACACGGGTTCCCCGCATGGCCGATACCATCGTGCCGTGTACATTGACAACTTCCCACACCTCCGGCTCATACGGGGTGCGATATTTCCAGTTAGGGTGGCAGTCCTTTACCATGACCTGGTCTCCAACCTGGATGCTCATAGATTGTGCTCTTCGAGCCTGGCTCGCCTTGTCATTGGTCGCTTTTCTTCATGCTTGGGCTGCCCCTTGATCCAGCGTGGGGGGGCTCCACGAATAGTCCACAGGAACGCAGTCTCTTGGCGCTCTCCTGAACACAAGGTGGGCTGGGGCACACTGAGTGGTGCAATGTGGGGTGTGGCAATAAGCACTGAGGAACTGCGAGAGGCACTGTTCGGCATTTTCTCCCTGCTCGACCCCGATCCTGAGAGCTCGGTTCATGGTGCGCATAAACCGCTCCACCTCTCCATTCGCCTGGGGCCATTGTGGCGTGATCTTCCTGTGTCGGATGCCTCTGGAGGCCAGGTAATCTTGGAAGTCTCTGCCTTGGAACGGCGGCCCGTTGTCGGATTTGATCTCTTCTGGTAGTCCCATCATAGCAAAGATGCGCTCCAACGCTGTCTTGACGTGGTGAAACGCTGTTGACGACACCACCTCCACCACCGGGAACTTCGAGTGAGAGTCGACAAGCACCAGCGTGTTCCGCCCATCTGGAAAGGACCCAAAGTCGATGCTTACTTTGGACCACGGCTCTAGACACGGGTCTTCCGTGATCACCGGATGGGGGGCAGGGTCGCTACCCGTGATGTTGCAGGAGTGACAGGTCTGTACCGCTTCCTCGACAGCGGCATCCATTCCCGGGAACCAGACTTTGCCCCTCAGTCTGGCCTTGGTTTTCGAGATACCTTGGTGGCCTTGGTGCGCCAGACGGACCACCTTCTTTTGCAGGCTCCTTGGAATCACGAGTTTGGTCCCTCGCAAGACCACTCCATGAAGGCCCACGCTGAGCTCGCTTTGCACCCTCCACACTTGCTGTCGGAAGAGTTGTTCTTCTGCCGTGAGGGAGCTGACCCCGTCCAGGAAGTGGCGCCAGTTCCGGTTGGTTAACGTGGTCTTGACCTTGATGAGGCATTCATCCAACTCCGTTGCCCTTCCGATATCTTCGAGCGTGAGGGCGACAGGACACGCTTCGAGAGAGACCATTCGAACAAACTCCTCGGAGCCTTCGTCTGTTGGTGCATGTAGTGGTTTGGCCAGGCCGGGGTGACGCGACAGGAAGTCGGCAGGGTTGTCGGCCCCGGGCCGGAAGACCACCTCAAAGCGGTATGTTTGCAGCTGCACTGCCCACCTCTCGATCCGGGGAGGAGCAAGTCGAGAGGTGCCAGCAAAGAGCGGGACGAGCGGCTTGTGATCGGTGATCACTCGGAATTCGTGTCCGTACAGGTATAAATGGAAGTGCTGACATGCCCACTTGATGGCCAGGGCTTCGCACTCTATTTGGGCGTACCTCATCTCTGTGGCAGTCAATGCCCGGCTGGCATATGCAGTAGGGACCCATTCTTTGGATTCTGTCTCTTGCATTAGGACTGCTCCCAGTCCTACGGGGCTGGCATCCACTACGACTTCTATGCGCCGATGTGGGCGAAAGTACGCCATGACTCGATCATCGATGAGGGCCTCCTTGACGGCCTGAAATGCTAGATCTTCCTTCGTGGACCAGGCCCACGGCTGGCCGGACTTTGTGAGGGCACGGAGTGGTTCGGATAGAGACGCTAGGTTGGGAATGAACCGGCCACAGTATGTGGCCATCCCTAGGAAGCTCCGGACTTCGGTGGCCGATGTTGGCCTTGGGGCAGACCGTATGGCCTCCGCTTTCTTCGGGTCTACTCGCAATCCTTCTCTCGAGAAGATGTACCCGAAGAAGTCTACCGACTCCTGGTAGAACGAGCACTTGGCTCTATGTAGGTTGAGTCCGTTGTCTGCAAGTCGTTGCAGGGTAGCTCGGAGGTGTACGTGGTGTTGCTCTAGCGTCTTGGAAAACACTAGGATGTCATCACTCAAGTTTATTACGCCTTGTAATCCTGTGAGGGTTTCCCTTATTGCATTCTGGAACACCTCCGCCGCCGAGGAGACGCCAAAGCTTAGCCTCTTGTAGCGCCGTAATCCTACGTGAGTGGAGAATGTCGTGATGTTCCTACTGTCGGGGTGGAGTTCCAGCTGATGATACCCCGCATTGAGGTCCAGTTTGGTGAACCACTTGGCGCCGTTCAGGTCGGCCACGACGTCGTCCATCGTGGGCGTGAGATGGCGTTCCCTCTTCACGGCTCTATTTGGCAAGCACATGTCAACGCAGAGCCGGATGGCTCCCGGCTGCTTTGGCTTTGGGGCTACAACGAGGGGGGACACCCATGGTGTGGGCCCCGACACCTTCTCTATCACCCCTAAGTCCTCCAGCTTCTTCAGTTCTTCCTCCACTTGCGGCTGCAAGTGGAACGGCACCCTCCGGTGCCTCAGCGCCATGGGCCGGACTGTCCGATCGACGTGCAGCTTGAATGTCTTCCCCTTTAGGCATCCAAGGCCGTCGAACAGCATGGGAAAGTCTCTCAGCATCTCCCAAGCGTGCAGATCGTGCACCTGGTTCGCAAAGAACACTAGCTCCAGATCCTCCGCCGTGTGGCAGCTGAGGAGCGTGCCCCGTCTTCCTTCTGTGACATGAAATTTCGTGTTCATGCGATGACCGTCGCTAGTGACTTCGACCTCCATGACTCCTCGTAGAGGAAGCGGCTCATCGCTGTCATACGTGTATATCCTGGCCTTGGATGGCAGGAGTGGCGGGCGTGGCGACAGTTTGTCACATTGTTCGCTGTCCATCACGTTTACTGACGCCCCGGTGTCTATGAGGGCACTCACAGGGGACCCTGCTACGGTGATGTTGCACATGGGCGGTGGTCGGCGTTTTGTTCCTTCCCGGCCGACAAAGGATACAAAGAATACGTCATCGTCTTCCGTTCCCAGTCCAAACCTGGTGGGGTGTTGTCTACTTGGTCGATTGGGTCTTCCATCGTTAGTTGCCTCACTGCCGTGGAGAGCCCGCGTGGGCTTGGGGCGCTGCCCCGTCCTCTTCCACTTCTGCAGACCTTTGCAAAATGGTTGAGTTTTCCGCATTGCGAACACGTCTTTCCTTTTGCGAAGCACCTCCCCCCTGGAGGGTGGTCTAGGCCACAGTTTCCGCACGTGCTTCTTTGAGAAGGCCTCGTGGATCCTCTTGATTGAGACAACCTTCTTTGAACCGCATCCACTCTTTCCTCTTTGATCGTGGGTGTCCGTGGTGATATGGGCTGCGAGGAGGGCCGGTTGAGGGCCGCTTCCATCTCGTCCGCACGAGCATTGGACAGCTCGTGGGACCTGGTGAGCACTAGGATTTCGTCTAGAGTGATGCCGGGTTGCCGCAGAATGAGGCGCCGCAGCGTGACTGACCTGCATCCTTGGATAAGCTGCGCCCTTATCTCCTCCCTCTGGTCCGGCAGCGTGCATGAGCTTGCACGTTTCCGTAGGCGAGTGTAGAAGATGTCTATGGTCTCGGCCTCGCCCTGCCGTGCCTGTCGAAGCTTGAAACGCTCAAAATCCGGGTTTATCTGGGGATCGAAGTGGCGTTTTAGGGCCGTAACAGCCCCGTTGTAATCATCATCCGCTCCTCTATCCGGCAGGGTCTCGAATAGGTCATACAGCTCGCCTCCTCCGTAGCACATGAGGAGCGACCTCTTCACCCTCCCGTCGGTCTCTCTCACGCCGATAAAGTAATGGTCGAGGCGGCCAATCCAGGATTTCCAGCGCGCCCCGGCCGTGGCCGGGTCTGAGAGTTCGCTGAATGGTGGCAGAGGGGCAGCTGTGGCCTGGCCAGGCCGAGCGTGGGCTGGTGGAACACCTTGCTGAGGGGGTGGCGGTTGCGCCGCTGGGGGAGCACCGCCACCATCGGCACCTTGCACATTCATTCTCCAACGTGGATCTTCCGAGTGAGATGCCGGGGCGGCATGGGCTGGTGACGCAGAGTGGCGTCGGGCGCGTGTGGGGCGGACCTCCTGCTGACTTGTAGTGTTCAAGGTAGGTACACAAGAGTGTGGCTACAGTGACCGCGCCGTGGGGTCACGCTGTGGCTTGCTGGTGAGGAGCTGTGTGGCCTTGGAATGTCCATGTGTTGTGCTGGGACGTGAGCTTGTATTCCCTGTGGCGTGCTGTGGCTTACTTCCCCTCTATTGCCTTGTTTCTCTGTCCTTTGAGGCAGTATGGTGTGGCATTACACTCCCAGTGTCTTGGGAGTCAGCAGCTTCTCCGCGCAGTGAGGCAGACAGCAGACTGATGTGCACCCAGAGCGCGCCTCTGCCAAGCAGACCGCATTCAGGAACGGGCGCTCTGCGAGATGCGTGAGATTTCCTGCCCGCCGGCTCGACCACGTGACTGTGGGAGCGCGGCCGGGCCGAGATGCAGCAGGGTGTGGGCGCGGGACACAGGAGGCGCAGCCGAGGGCCCGAGCGGTGCGTATGCACGCGAGTAGGGCCGGCCTCACCTCGGGCGCCAGTCCATGCGCCGAAGACAGCAGTCAGCTGCTGGTCGAGGCGGGTGTACACGCCGCCGTGTTGCACGCTGGTGGATCTCAGTTTCAGGCGGCTGGTGGATCGCGGGGTGGGCACCCGCAACACCCGCAGGTGGCGCCGGCAGCGCAGGCCTCACAGGCACCGGAACCGCGGTGGCAGCGGCCGGACGAAGACAGAAGGCACCAGGGAGCACAGCAGGTGAGGGCACGGCGAGGCGTAGACTCGCCTCGTCGCCAGTGTAGTGTCGGCGATATGTCGGGACACTGACAATTATGCTAATAGGCCGCAGGCTTGGGCCACACTGTAAGGACGACACTCTCTCAGATAATATCTCTGGGCCAAGACCCCGAGCGGTCCTGAGCCCCTTTATTTATACCCTCGGGCGAGCCCGCCCTCGGGGTGCGTGGGTGCGTGTCCAGCGTACGTGAACGGGCCGGGTGGCTCCGTCACTACAGTGACAAAGAGAATTGTTATGAAACAGATGTAAACTTCTGAACCTTCCTTGTATCGCTTTTTTAATTCCATTGTTTTTTTTGTTTGTTTGGCAAACGTTACACAACGTATCCGAAAGTGCTTAACGAGTCTGGGAGACTTGGCAACCTCTCCCTTGCTTCAGAAACCCTGTAGGTACCCGGCTCCCGTCCTGGATGCTAATTCAACTCTCTCAGTCTCAGCTTCCCCGCAGGGCGGACTGTGGCACAGAGAAGAATGGAAAGGGTGCTGCAGGCTTCTACAATGTGAGGCTGTTTGGCAGTTACTGGAAATAAACCTCTCCTCGAAGACTTGAAGAGGCTTGCTTGCGGGGGCTGCGGGGGCCTTTGTTACGCCCCTGGACCGCATCACCCCCACCCTGGTGAACGCCACTGGCTCACCTTGCTGGCCTGCAACATCTTCCATACTTGGTGCGTTGTCTACAAAGCCATCATGGCTACTAGTGGCCAAAATGTAAATTATACTGACATAATTTGCCTAATTTTGGACATTTTGTATCAGGCTTATTAAGAAAATGTTCAGAAATGACACCATTATGCCATGTTGAGTAACTATGGCACAGTTTGCAGCAGAATTATAGCATGGGAGCGTGAAAGAATATTAACAACCAGGATGTGGGCAGCTGTTGCTCGCAGCATTCATGCTTCTCGCTCTGCACTTTTTAGTGCGTAATATGTGGTTGTGCCAAAAACTGACGCAGTGACTCACTTTGAGCTAAAGTATAGCACTGTATGACCGATTTGCATTTTGTGTAATTAAGCCTTTCCTATAACTTTCCTGGAATTTCACATAATTATGAGAAAACACATGACACAAACTTGACACACCCCTAAACACGCCTGGCACACCTACCTGCATGGCTAACAAGCTCACTATCACCAGCTTCCCTCGGCACAGCTGCAGCCATGAGAGCATCAGACTATGAACAAAGAAGTGCAAAAAAGAATCAAAACAAGGCCACAGGCCGTCTAGGGTGTGGAATGATGCCCCGAACTCGTCTGACCTGTCCAAGCCTGCCCCTGACTCTCTTCTATAAAGAACACTGCACCATGATGTGGTGACACTGCACAAGTCAGCTGCACACCCATCACATGTTGACTGTATCTTTGCCTTTGACCCTGTACAGTGCTTTGCCACCTTTTGGCTAAGTCTGTGCTGTATGAATGCCAAATACACACGTACATAGGCTTGATTTAGACCCATCAGCATGGAAGCTGAGAATCCAGTACACCAAGGATGGCAGTAAAAACTGGTTCTAATGTTCTGCAGCTCCATGCCTCTGCCCTCTCTACTTTTTTAACTGGGCGGCACAACGCTTTTGTAGTGTGACTCCGCCACTGCTCATGGAGCTTTAGCCAAGCATTATTAGCAGTAAGATTACCTGATTATCCTTGTTCTATCCCAGTATTGCTCATGAGAGACCCGACAAAATACTCGTGACCGTCATCCATGAGGTGGATACTTTTATGTAATTACACTTGAGACGATGTGTTAACCTGTTGTCACCATTGTTCTGTACTAGACGCATGAGGTCTCCACTTTCTGCATGCAGTCGAACAGATGCATTATATTTGTATACACACCTACCTAGAACTACACATGAGGCACTTCTGGATATGCCCTGGGCTTCGCCTCCACTCAAGGTGTGGCTTGCTAGACCTTGCCCACTGCAACCACAGGATGATATATTTCCCACCACTGTGGTTGCTGTGCTTTCCGTTGCTGTTATGATTGTTGATGATTTTATGATTATTGTTGTACTGTTATGCCCATCTGGCATTGATCAGGTGCACACAACTGGATTTGCACTGCATGCCCATATCGATTCACCACTAAGAACTGTTACTGAATACTTTTGTTGTTTTCTCCCTTTCTTTTTCATCCCCCCAGGTCGGTTCACTTATCTATTGCACCAAGGTATACTATGTACTCTAATGCATTGGGGTATGGTACAGCTTTAGGTAACACATGTACTTCTGACCTTCCTCCCCATGAGTAGTTTAGTTTTTCACTTTTCACGGTCCTGACGAATTGCCTCGATCATCTTTTTTGACATATTTATGGCTAGAAACATGTTGTCCTACACCTGTATTTAGAGCTAACTTGGATCATTATATCCACTTCGGCCAATACCTGTTTTTAGGATAGCTGAGAGTTCCATACACTAAACTTTTGCTTTGTGAATACCTCAAGTTATTTTTAATCCACCATTCTACTCACTCACAGCACTTCCACGTAGCACTTCACAGTTCACTACGGCAGCTCAAAATAACTCCAGCAAAGAGCCCCCCTGCGGGGCCCGTTGGGCATTGCAGCCCCAGCTCAACGAGGAGCTGCCCTATGATGAAGCATGACACCCCTTGGGGTGTGCGAGGGCTCTTGCTCCTGAAGGATCAGATCCCCCGACTTGATCCCTCAGGCACCTCCGACCTCTTTCCTCTATAGGAACGGCACACCACTGTGTATACTTACATTCCTGGGGGCATGTGTGCTGGACCTTGAACGACACTCTGTCCCTCCTTTTGTAGATTGACCCCTCAGGTAGGCCCAGAGTACCCCCCTGGGCAGGGTGCAGTATATGTGAAAGATAGGACACGTCCTGGTGTGTGGCATGTCCTGATAGTGATTATTGCAAGGCTATCTGGCCCATAGGCTAGCATAGGAGTTGCTTTGTAACATCTTACAAGCATAACTCTCCTTTGGGATAAGATAGAGAAATGGAGTTTAGGCTCTTTGAACTCAGAATTTAATAACACATCTTTTTAGGGAGATGGTTTTTAAATTGTGTGTTTGAAAATGCCACTTTTAGAAAGTAGGTATTTTCTTGCTTAACCATTCTGTGTGCCTCTGCTAGTTTGTGTATTGGCTGTCTGGTTTTGGAGTGATAGGGGCTGGAGATGTGCATTCACTGTAGACAGTCACAAGTGGGGTTGATGTGTGTCCTGCCTTTCCTGGGTGACTCATAGCCAGGCTGAATAGGCCTGGTCTGAATTTAGAGTTGTGGGAGGAGTTTTCACTAGCACCTGAATAGGCAGTGTCTCCTCTGCACAATGCTGTCTCCACCTGCTGTATTGAAGCTGAGCCAGAGAGGGTAGAACTGGTTTGGACTGGGCTCAGAGACCCTTGCCACAAAGAGGACAAAGAGAAAATATGGTATAAATATTGGGGCCCTGACCCCAGAACTTTAGAACTCTTTTCGATCAAGGAACCTGCCAAGTAGAAGAGCTGGAGAAACTGTGAGGAGGAAATACCACTTTGCTGTGTGCTTTGCTGTGTTTGTCTACAGTGGCTGCTTCTGTCTTGGGCAGAGAAAGGACTGCACTGAACTTTCCACAACTTCTTTCTTTGAGTTTCTCCAAGGGATTGAGGTAGAGCTTGCCCCCTGTTCAAGAAGTCCCAGGAACAGCAAAGACTCCAAGTTCATCTGCTGAGAGCACTGGGAACTGTGTGTTTTGTGCTGCAACAGAAGAAAAAGCAACCCAATGACGTCAACGATGCCACTGCTGGCTCCGCGTCCTGAAGGCACCGCAGAAGGCACTGCCGTACTTTGCACCGCAACCCTGGTATCACCGATGATGATGCCGCCTGCCGCCGCCACCGAGCCGCTGCTTGCACCGTGACCTGTGGTCAACGCACTTCGCACCACCTCGCTTCACACCGCCGCACTGGCATCCCCGACGACGATGCTCCATGCCAACATCGATGCCGCTGCTTGCACCATGGTTTGAGGGCACCGCTCGTAAGTTACACGACGCACTGCCCTGTACCACACTGCAGCCTTGGCCTACCAGCACCAGCGCCATCAACTCCAGTTCGTCAGCCGACGACATTGCTTCAACAACGACGTCGCCGATGCTTGCACCGTGACCTGCCAGCACCACCACGAGTACTGCACCAATTTTAACCGCAGCCCTGGTCTCTTCAATGCCGCTGGATGACCGTCACTGAGCCGCTGCCTGCACCGTGACCTGAGGGCACCGCACGCCGCACCACTGCACTTCGCACCGCAGCACCGATGCCCACCGATGCCCACCGACGCCAGCGCTCCTGGTTACTTCAACTGCACCGAGTTCGATCTGCAACGCGTGTGACTACAAGGGCCCGACGACTTCTGCACTGAGCTCCGGAACCGACGCCTGCTGATGCCGGCTCTTCGGGGCTCATCGTGAGATCACCAACGTCCTGCATTTCTAAAGGTACTGTTTGCAGGCCTTCCCGACACCATAGCTGGTCCGCGACACCGCAGTCAGCCCGAACTGTTTGAATTTGTTGTTCACAACGCCGTGATAGCCCCGGATGGAGCTATTGACTTCATGGAACTGTATTTTAAGTCAATTTTTGCTTATTGATATTTCTAAGAACTATATGGTGGATTTTTATTGTTTTTGGTCTTGTTTGCCCAGATAAAATATTGGATATTTTTCTAAAACTGGTGTGATGTCCTTTGTAGCGTTTTCACTGTATTACTGTATGTTATGTGCAAATGCTTTACACACTGCCTCTGAGATAAGCCTGACTGCTCATGCCAAGCTACCAAGGGGGTGAGCAGTGGTTATTTTAGAAGTGTATCCCCCTTATCCTGACTAGGAAGAAGGGTAACATCCTGTCAACTAGAGACCCCCATTTCTAACAGGTTTGCATTCCATCTCCTTATAAGACAGGGTGGGGCTAACACCGTGGCAGCAAAGGCAGAGACACGTTCCTGTGATCAGCACACCTGTAGGGAGAGCCAGAGGTGATACAGCGGAAAAAGGAGCAGCTGTTTTCCTTCCCTCCAAGGGTGTGCCAGACCCCCCCCCTCTAATGAGTCGAAGCTCCTGCGCCTCCTGCTATCCTTGCATGTGGGACATTAAAAAAAGCTTCTATTTGATCACTGGCTGTAGTTCATGCCAATAATAGTGATGGGGTAATTTACAACTGGTATTGCCGGCAGGTGCCTTCTATGATGCTTACTCACTCTACATTCAGCAGTGTGGCTCAATGGTTAGAGCGGCAGACCCTGATGCAGAGATCTGGCCCGGGACCAGGGTTCAATTCCCGCCTCGGCGGGTCTTGGGCTCAATTTCCTCGGACCTGATAATTCTCGCCTCGGTGCCTATTCTAATCATGGGTCCCACTCTGCAACTCTGGGCAATAGCTTGCTTAATCTCCACAATGGCCCCAAAAGAGCTGGGATGCCTGGCTTCACCCTGGGGGTGCCCAGGAGTGGACATTTCACAGGGAAAAGCCAGGAAGGGTTCCACAGCGGTATGCGTACAGCGCCAGGACACCCCTTTGGGGGTATAAGTGCGCTTTACAAGTACAAATTTCATTTCAGTATCACTGTGGCCATAAGAAACAGGCGTGATCAAGGCCACCGGGATTATGTGATTTGCATGATCATGAATTTGCCACTTAATCCATCATCGCTACTTAATCTACAGATTTCAACAAAAAAAAATGTTTCTAGCTCAGAACTCAGAAGTTACTAAAAACATGGAAACGTGTTCGTGTGCAATGTAGGTCCCTTCACAAAGGTTAACTGTTCACCTTTCGGTTGACTTTTTCTTTATTTAGTTGTTAAACTGGTATTATTGAGTTGAAATCCTTGCCCAGAAACTATTACCATGTGTGAAAATTACAAAATAAGAACTACTATAAAAAAAATGTGGCGCATTATGCCGCATAATTTGCCTTTTCTTGACGCATTAGTCAACCCTGCCGCATAATTCCAGTGGCCCTTGGCATAATGTATTCTTTGAATGTTGCCGCAAATGGGATGCACCTGTGCTCTAATTCCAGAGGTCTCCCTCAAAACCACTTAAAAAATATTTCCCCTTAGTGCTGCAAGTGCTCATCTAGAGGATGCGGTTTTACGGCCAGGGTTGCCTACTTTGGATTTGGGGGATCAGGGTCGAATCTGGGCGTCGCCCTCACATTCTGTGGTTCGGGGCAAATCCCCTAATCTCCTTGCTCCTAAAAAATACACATACATGAATGTGTCCTTGTGTAAGGTAACTGGTGCTCGTGTAAAGCGCTCAAATACTTTCGGCTGTATAAAACTACAAAAAAATATGCAAAAAACAAACCAAAAATGCTCAGCTGCGCCAAAAATGGAAAAGATTAGAAACAGCCAGCATTCCGATGCAGTGGAGTAAATGGCCACATGAGGGCAGTGTTGCCGTTCTCTTCTTAACACCAGCCTGCATTCATTTACACATGACAGATGCTCTAACAGCAGGATTTTGGAAGTTCGTTAATCGGCGAGGCATAAAACACCACAGAGACAAGCCTGTGATTGCGGAAACTTGGATGTATATGAAAATGCATATTTTTGCGAGTGCACTTTACCAGGGACATCTTAAGGATTTTGGGGGCCCTGGGCCAAACATATTTTAGGCCCCTGTTCGGATCAGCTTTGAATTTACGATCCAATGTCATGTTTTTCATGCCCTCTTTGGCCAAGTCACAGACACTGCACAGGCACACTCGTCCATATTCTAAATGTGTTTCCAGCTAATATCCAGGGATAATTATGTGTGCTTTCAATACTGTAAAATAGCAGCAGCTCTCAAATATTATTGCAAATCATTTCTGCGACCCAGGGCCATTTCTGATAGGTAAGGCCCTGTTTTGATCTAAAAGAAACTTTTTTATCGACGTTACATGGTGTTGAAAAACAAACACAACATTTCTCTGCAAAATGTCTGTAATAGACTCCCACACATTACGCATATTGAACATAAATTAGATGAAAATGGTATTAACAATCTATGTTTAAAAATCATTCTAGGTTGTCAGAGCAGGACTGTGTAGAACAGAGCCAGATCTATTTGGGGGCCCCCTGAAAGGCTGTGGGGCCCTGGGCCAGAGCCCACTTTGCCCATGCCTTAAAACGTCTCTGCACTTTACTCCTGTGGCTCTGGGTGTCTGTCCTAAGAATCACCCCAGAGGAAAGGCATCGCCTGGCGAGGGAGACGTAAAGAAAGAGTCAGGTCCAGATGGAACCCCAAACAAGCTCGCGCCCCTGAGCCCTACTCGCCCGACGTGACACTGAGGGCAATATTATCAAGAACGGGCGATAACATTATCGCCGCTTTAGCGCCAGGAAACTGCCGCTAAAGCGGCGATAAGGGGCTTGATAATATGCCCTATAGAATTCCAATAGAAGCCCAGGTTTTGGTGTGAAGGAGATAGACACTGGCAATTAGCGGTTTTCGTTTAGAATTTGCCGGATGGGATGCTGCATCACAAACATGGTGGACTTCCTGCCCGCCTTATTACATTTACGGTACTTGTAATACGGATGATAGGATATCAGCTACGTTTTGACGGAGAATTAAGTCTGCTACATTCGAAACAAGGACCTAACATCTGATATACCTGTTTACACACTGTACTTTCCACTCACTATTCTGGAATGAAACTTGATATTTCTTCTGAGCTGCGATGTAATTAAAGGGATTTTTTTAACTGCGAACAACACTCTGAGTCATTATGTATTATTTGCTAAAAGAGCTACCGTAAATATTATGCAATAGCCTGGTATGGTATTGATTACCTTCAATGTAAAGGTTGATAACTGTAGTACGAAAAGAATTTGTTGATAACATGTCGTTGTCATAGACACTTCAATAATCATATGCTTATTTCAACCAATACCTTAATACTATACTGGTTCTAAGAACAATACATTGTTTATTTTGGGTTTGATTAGATGTGACTCTATTGGCTAAACATGTAAAATCAATGTGAATGAATATTAACTTCTTAATCCTAATGAATGTCTCCATTTGTGCAAAGCAGAGTCAGTAATCCTGACGGATGACTCCTTGTGAAGATGAGTTCTGCGCCCAGAGGCGGCTGTGCATGGAAGAAGGGTGTGCGCTTCGAGGATTGAGGGTACAAGGCTGTGAGTAGGGTTTAGCTGGAGATTGCGTCTTGTGGTCAGGTTTGGCCAAGCCTCGAGTATATTTCAACAGTTTAGGACTAACTTTTTCATCTGGGCCTTTTATAGTCTTGGAATTAACTCCAGGGCCCTTATTTATGGGGTTTTGGCATAGGGCAGCGCAGCAAGAAACCTTGCTGTACTGTCTTACGCCAAAGTAAAAGGGCAGGAATTTAAGCAATACGGTGCATCCTGTCCTTTCTCCCTGTGTTGGTGCCGTTTTGGCAGCTTAGCGCCAACGTAGGCATCCTTGCACCATGGTGCCAGTGTTGTCGGCTGGATTGGTTTTGTGCAGGAAGGAGCACCTTCCTGCACAGAAACAATCCTGGGAGGGTTTTCCTCTTTCCATGTGTGCTGCAGAATGCAGCACACATGGAAAGAGGGAAAAACAAAGAGAAATAAAGATATTTCTCCTTGTTACGCCTCCCTTGGGAGGCGCAAGGTTTTGGGGCATACTCAGGTTTACAAGGTCAAGCAAATCTGGGGCAGCATCAAAATCCATGCGTGTTGCGTGAGAAAACCCACCGCAACGCCCATGGAACGCCTTTCGGAGTGCAGAGTAAGGCAACGCAGTCATTTGCGCTGCCTGGCCTTACTCCATATCTATGAGGCCATTCAAAGCCACGCAGAAGTGGCTGTGCGAGGCCTCATAGATATGATTTCAAGGTTTGCGCCACCGGGGTAACACGACACGTCACGCTTCAGCGGGGGTAGGGCCTCATAAATATGCCCTCAGGTTTCCAGGCTCTTTCTGGGACCACCTCAGAACAGAACATTGTTTGCAGTTCTTCCGTGCAACTAAGCCTCTAGGTCCCCAGCTCATTGGGTGATGTCATTCTGATGTGATATCATCGCGGTAGTTAACAAATAGCAACCTAGGTGATAATTTGACTTAGGTACAGTAAGATGGCTCCAACTTCAAGCTGCTATCAGGTGATCTCTTGCTTGGACAATAACCAACACCAGTGCAACTGCTTGTAGCTCTTACTTGTTGGAAACACTAAAGACAACGAAGGAGCTAAGTCATGAGCGACACCCACCCCAAGCACCAAAATGTAAAGGTAAACTATATGGACCAATTAGCTCACTCGTGCTACACCAGTGTGCACTCAGATGTGAGCAAGGTAAAACGTTATGTGTGGTTCTCACCAAGTCTTACTTTTGTGAATACCAGATTTTATGGCGAGACAGAAGGCTAGCATCATACATAAACCTTTTATTCACCACTTTCAAGTAGCAATATTTAAAGTTCCACACTAGAACCAAGTATGACAACATAAACTAAATTAGAACTTTTGGCCATAAAACTCCCCAACACTCCAGCATCGTCTTTTTTTGTTTGCAGCTTCTAAGCGCTTTAGTGAATTCCAGATTGTAGATCCGGGCCTCAGAGAGCCTGCCAGAAGAGCACTGGTGATAGCACCGCTTTGGGAGGAGAGAGAGTGGAAGAGGTTGGTGGAGTGTGTGGCAGGAGGTCAGGTTTTTTTGTTACATTGGGGACAGGGAGGAGATGTTGACTCCCCCATTACTCCTCTGGTCTTACATAGCAGCTGAAAGGAGGAACAGCTGATCATGATGGCCATACCTAACATAAAATTATAGATAGATAAAAAGTGAATTACGTGGATGTTTTTCACTTTGAGGTTCTGAATGACATCATAGACGACTCAAGCTTCGCTTTCATTGTCTATGTGATGTCACTCAGAACTCCTTGGAGAAAAACATCCCCGTTTCTCACTGTTACCCATCTATAATTTTATATCTTATATAAGGCTCCCACTTTACCACAGCTATAACAACTGCAAAAAACTCTACCAAGGAACTATTTTCCACAGTGAAAAAATTTGACAAATGTCCGGAAGTGGTAGATTTACCAATGAATCAGACTTTTTGTAACTCACTAGCCACGTTTTTCCAAGACAAAGTTAGTGCAGTATATAGTGGCTTCTCCCAACGGTTGTCCCAAGGGACAGCATCCTCTTTGGAGACCGGAACAAAAGCTAGGGAGGGAAGGGAATTGCCATTAGTTACCTCAGATACTGGCGACCCTCCTGAATTATCTGCTTTTCCCCCATTGTCTGTTGATGAGGTCACTGCTCTTCTCCTGTCTACTAAATCTGGCTCTCCACTGGATCCATGCCCACCTAAAATTTTCCACCTACTACCAGAAGCCTTTGCGTCTCATTTGGCCTTTATTTTTAACCAAATGTTTCTCTCTGGTATATTTCCGACTAGTTGGAAACTGGCATTTATCCTTCCCCTCTTGAAGAAAGCAAACCTTGATGGGTCAGATCCTAGTAACTACCGCCCTATCTCAAGACTCCCTCTGCCTGCAAAAATGGTTGAAAAAATCCATGAATGGTGTTTTATCTGACTATATTGAAAAGCATTCCTTTTTGGATACCACTCAGTTTGGCTTTAGGAAGCATCATAGTACTGAGTTGGCATTAATTTCAGCGTCCGAATTGATCAGGCAGACAGTTGACGCGGGAGGCAGTGCAGCACTAGTGCTGCTTGACCTCTCGGCCGCTTTTGATACTGTGAATCATCAAAAGTTGTTGGAAGTCTTAGATAGGATCGGGATTAAATGGAAAGCATTTGCTTTGCTCAAGTCTTTCCTGGCGGAGCGGGAACAGTTTGTGACTCTTTCAGATTTTAAGTCACCTAACTTCACGTTGCCCTGTGGACTACCCCAGGGCTCTTCGTTGAGCCCCACTCTTTTTAATATTTATGTTGCTCCGTTAGCAAGGCTTATTCGATCTTTGGGCTTCTCTGCTATCTCCTATGCCGATGACACCAAGATCGTGGTGTCTGTGACAGCTACACCATCAGACAAGGAAGCACAGTTCCACACCTGTCTCCGTCAAGTGGGGGACTGGATGGCAGCGAACTGTCTAAAATTGAATTCCGGGAAGACCGAGGTTCTACTTTTTGGTGGCCATACAAATTTTTGGTCTCCTGCATTGTGGCGCGCCGAGCTGGGCTCCTTACCTAATCCAATGTATAAAGTAAAGAACTTAGGAATCATGTTTGATTCTAGGCTCTCTTTTGAGGGTCATGTGAACCAGGTTACCTCGACATCCTTCTACACTCTAAAACTACTTAGAAGGATTCTTCCTTTTATTCCGGCCAATCTACGGAAATTAGTGGTTTCGGCTCTTGTTTTATCCAAGGCCGACTACTGTAATGGCCTTTTTATCAACCTCCGGAAAAAATGTCTGATAAAGTTACAGATTGTGCAAAACGCAGCAGCACGTCTATTGTTGAACATCCCAAAACTCAAATCTTTCTCTATGACGCTTAAAGAGCTACACTGGCTGCCGGTGAAGAGACGGATCGAATTTAAGGCCCTCTGCATAGCTTTTAAAGCTATTCATGACATAGGACCTGCCTTTTTTAAACAGAATTTGCAGCCCTACATCCCGGCCCGTCATCTCCGCTCAGCCTATGCTCATAACCTGGTAGTTCCCAAGTTCAAAAAATTTTCTTGGGGAGGAAGAAGCTTCCTGGTCGGTACTACCCAACTTTGGAACTCGCTTCCATTACGGCTAAAGGAAGAAACCCATCTGTTGGCCTTTAGAAAGGCGCTAAAAACGTGGCTTTTTAATCTCTGATGTGGTAAAATTTGTCTGGTATCTTTTTGTCTGATGAGCTAGCGCCTTGACACCCTCGGGTGAATGTTTGCCCTTTATAAATTTCTTTTTCATTTCATTTAATTTCACTGAGAGCCCCCAGCGCGAACACCAGATTCTAAATCTGGTTATTTACTGCCATGGCGTAGCAGTAGCGGGTAACAAAGGCCGTTTCCCTCTTTATGTCATAAAGGAATACACGCTGCACCGACAGAGCTCTCAGACAGCCTAACAGTGAAGCACCGGCTCTCTGCTTCAATGGAGAGCAGAAGCACAGCTTCAGGAAGAGAGGGGCATAGAGAGGTAAGGCAAAGTGGGCGGTGGGGGTGGGTGGCAGGAGCCAGGTAGGTTTTTTTACTTTTGGGACAGGGAGGAGAGTCCATGTTATAGACAGGTAACAAGTGGATGAACAGGCATGTTTTTGACCTTGGGATTCAGTGTGACATCGCAGAGAAGTCGAGCTTTGTTCTCATTGTCTACGTGTCTTGCTTGGACAATAACCAACACCAGTGCAACTGCTTGTAGCTCTTACTTGTTGGAAACACTAAAGACAACGAAGGAGCTAAGCCATGAGCGACACCCACCCCAAGCACCAAAATGTAAAGGTAAACTATATGGACCAATTAGCTCACTCGTGTGTAGTATGCTGCTCAGCCATGATGTGTGTGTGTTAGAATGCTGGAAGTTAGAATGTTGCAATGGTTTGAGTCAGTTGGTCTATGGGCTGAGCAGCATACAGGCTGCTCCTGGTGGGGCTCGCTATTTATGTACTTTCTTACTTGTAACTTCAATCTTCAATAAATATACTTGAAGTTACCAACAACGAACAGACAACCTTTTATTTGTTCATTACATCGTGCTACACCAGTGTGCACTCAGATGTGAGCAAGGTAAAACGTTATGTGTGGCTCTCACCAAGTCTTACTTTTGTGAATACCAGATTTTATGGCGAGACAGAAGGCTAGCATCATACATAAGCCTTTTATTCACCACTTTCAAGTAGCAATCTTTAAAGTTTCACACTAGAACCAAGTATGACAACATAAACTAAATTAGAACTTCTAGTCCATAAAACTCCCCAACAATCCAGCATCGTCCTTTTTTGTTTGCAGCTTCTGAGCGCTTTAGTGAATTCCAGATTGTAGATCCGGGCCTCAGAGAGCCTGCCAGAAGAGCACTGGTGATTGCACCGCTTTGGGAGGAGAGAGGGTGGAAGCCCACAGAGGGTGGTGGAGTGGGTGGTGATCCAGCGCGGTTAATATAAATTTCTCCTCAGGACACGAATCCAGGTAAATCATTCACTTCTACTAATCCATATGACGGTGGGGCCCATAACACCGCATATCATACATTCATTCACTCACTGGATTACACACCAAGGAGAAATGTGTTGCTGGAGGAACGGGATACCTTGTTAAATTAGACAGAATAAAGCCTCAGACATCATATACATTAGCCTTTGATCCTGTCAGTTCCAAACATCAAGGTATTCCGCTCTTTGGTCGATGGACCAACTAGTAGAATAAGTTGATGGTGATTAAGACCAGCTCAATCACTGTAAAACCTGTTAAACTTTAAACTTATTAATGAATTAAAGAACCACAGACTCATTGTTGATTAGAATGAAATTTTATCTAAATTTTCATTTGCACGGGTGAGATTCTTAATTTATTAATCACTTTAATACATTAATAACATTTATATGAAAAGTTCTAATAAAGAATTTGAAACTTATGCATTACCCATTTAGATGCAGATAGGAATGGTTCACCAAAAAGAAGATAAACCGTAGATCACAGAATAGACTCCCAAACTGACTGATTGTCCCGCTAATGGCCTCCTCGACCGGACCTCCCGTACAGATTTCCCAAAACGGTCTCGTTCCTTCCCCAGTCAAGTTCGAAGACCAAAAATGACAAAGTCCTTTAGTAATATCGTGGTGGAAAAACCAACGGCGGCAGTAGCATAAATAGCAGCGGCCACAGCAGCAGCAAAAAGGCAACTCAAAGAAGTAACCTATAGAAACAGCAGCAGCACCTCCCACATAAGAGCAGTCCCTTTTATACCCTACTTCTAGCTTACTACACAAAATGTTGCAATCCATAGGGGCAGGAATTACGCTAATTGGTCCATTTGAGGGGTGGTGATAATCATCTCACCGCCTTCTTTGTTCAAACTGATTTCGGGGATAGTTAAGAGTACAATGGTTTCCCATGACCTTTGGGTAAAAGCAGTCCAATTTATCCATTCATTTTGTTGCAATCTCGATGGTCACAATTTGGTTAGTCCTTTGTTGCTCATGTTCTTTTCTCATTTATTCCCACGAATACACGCTGAGTCTTTCTTGGCACCCTCCTTATCGCAGGTCAGTGCGACCTTGACATCTCTCACTCCGTGCACAGGCTGTACCCACGTGGTTCAGCTTCTTTATTTCTTCCGCTTAGAGGCCATCTTTAACTTGTCACGTGACCTCGTCTGTCTCTGCAGCCATTTTCACAGCATGGCCTAACAGGCCCGAACGAACTATCATAAGAACAAACACAATCAAAATTAAAACAAAGAAAATAAGCCTTTCTGTTTACCACCCGTCATTCTAAAGACCCATGTTAGGTGTTACCTAGCAGAAGCGACATTTAAAGCCATTTTACTTACCATCTGCATTCTTTGCCACAATACAAATCTACTACATAGCATAAATCATGCGATTTTACTCTAATTAGTACGCAAATCACAATATTAGGGTTAATCAACTTCACAATTGTAAATAAATTAGATTTTGCACAAATTGCGGTTACCCTTATGTTGTGTTTACTAAAGGTGCATTTGTTGATTATTTTCATGCTCCATAAAACAATTAGTATCATTAATTCATTAAAACTCATTAATTTTCAAAAGAGGGGGTACAAATTATTTTTATTTACCCTGCTCCATCAATTCCCCCTTTGGTGATTTTTAATATCACCACTAAAACCCTATCCTACAATTTATCAGATAAATGTTTCTTGTCCACTTGCTTTTGTTAGTTCATACAACAGTGTTTTTCTCATTTTGTCTTTTAGACCTTTTATATACGTTCTCTTTCAATTCTTCCAATTCTATTTCTCCCATTTCTCGTTCTCTTTCTTTATTTTTCTCATTTTCTCTTTTTATTCTATTTTCTCTTTTTCTCCTTTTAATACACACATATGCTAATCTCACTAATAACATTATCACTATTATCACTGTTACTGATATTAGTATCTTCCCAATAAGAGAACTACCTATTTCTGTGAACCATTTTTGCATTGAGGAAAAACTCTTACCAAGTTTCTCCCAAACACCTTCAACCTCCAGTGGGACAATTTCTTTGTGCAAATCAGTAATATTCTTTATATACTTCTGTATATTCTCACTTTCGTCTGGAATGTAAGTGCAACAATGTTGGACTTTCAGCATTCCACAGACTCCACCCTCTTTTGCCAATAGAATGTCAAGGGCAAGTCGATTTTGTATTACCATAGCTCTCATGGCAACCATTTCGGTATTTACCATCAAGAACCCTCCAGCAGTATTCGTTGATAAACGATCTACTACTGTAGACAATTTCCGAATCTTGTATGCATTCAAAGATATACCCACTGCTGGTATCACTGCTCCAAAAATGTCACCTACTATTTCTGAAAAACTTTCCCTCCTTCTACATGATAATATTGTACCTATCTCATGTATTCCTTTTGTTCCTCTCTCCACATGAAAAATCTTTGGAAAGACCAGGCCTAAATAGCACGTTCCATACCAATGGTCCGGCAACCTATAATAAGCTCTATTTCCGCAAATGTAATAGATCCCTGGAAATACTGGATCTTTTCCACCTTTAAATCCCCATCCTCCTAAAATTTTATATGTATCTCGGCATTCACTGGAACCCACAAAATAGTTATCATATATTGTTTTACTTCTACTAATACACAATTTTCCCTGTTGGGGCCAATCTAGAACCATAGCTGCATTAGTTTCTCCTTTTTCATTTTTCTCTTCAAAAGTGGTGTTTTTATCTTTTCTTCTGCTATCTTTCTCTGAAACTTAACTCTTCTGTTTTCTACCATATCCAAGAAAATCTTCTCTTCTTTCTTTAGTTCACAGGTAAGATTGTGTCTAACTATATACTCTACTGTTAGGTCTTTATTTTCTAAGAAAAATTCTCCAAACATTTTCGCAACTTTCACCTTATTTAATTCAGGAATTACGGGAATTTTTAGCAAAAACAGTGTCTATATCAGTGTAATAATATTCTAATCTACCTGTTTTATAAAATAAACTAGCTAAAACGCTACAAGTTATCCCATACGTCAAAGGAAGGTGATGATAAGTCACACCTTCTGTGACAGACGCAAGTAACTGCATACAAACATAGCAATCCCTCACATCCATTGTTTCCACATATTCATACAGCAGTTTCGTGAAGACATTCTTGGAGAAATCAGTTATAGACTTGTCCTTATGTAAATCAGTACTATCTACTAATGCTGCAGTGTTTTGTGTGATAGCTTCTTTATCCTTTTTCGTGTTATTCCCTATTACGGATGTTTCTTCTACAACTAACCTAAGTGGTATTACTATGGCTAAAATAAGCCAAATAAACATCAGCAATTCTGTACAAAAGAAACACATTCTATACCACCTACGTAGAAACTCACATCTAGATTTCTATTCTCAGTGTCTACCATGTTGTACTATTATCTAGCTATATATATATATATATATATATATATATATATATATATATATATGTACAGAAAATGTGTCACCACACCTCAGAATGACTTTTCGGCCACTCTACCCTTTTACTTTGTCTCGTTTCGGTGCTTTCTTCAGCTCTTTCCAGAACTCCTTCTTGTTTCGGTTTTTGTGTCCAGTCCGGTTTTCGTGCTTTGTCTTTTCAGTTTTGATGCATTTCACTTTCACCCATTGGTTTATTGCTTTCGTCTGGGCTTTCGTGAGTGTTATCTTCTTCTTTAATGTCGGTCAATGCGATGTATAACCACTCAGGTGACTTATATTTCAAGTTAGGTCTTTTCGCTCTTTTTGTTGTTTGTAATTGTCCTTGTCCCTTTTGACTCGTTATTTCATTTACTTGTTCCGCATCATCTCTGTTCAAATTTATTATCTTATATCTCAGTCTTTTAACTTCGTGGGGCCAATTGTCTCTTTTTCTTGGCCTTTTTAGTTCGTTTTCCTCTTCCTCTCGTTCAGCTCTCCAAGTTCTCTTTCTTGGTCCTAGTCTTTGCTTTCTTTCTTCTTCACTTTCTTCTGATTCTGTCTCAGACCTTACTTCACTTCCTCTAACCTTGAACCTTATGATCTCGGTTTCTTTGTCCGAATCTGAACCTTCTTGTATCTCTTCTGTTGGGACATTTGATTCTATCCCTCCTCGATTGTCTTCCGCATTTGTTTTAATCTTTCTATCTGAATCTAAATTTCCCTGTGTTTCTTCTATTAGTTGGTCTGTCCCTACTACTCCTCGGGTTTCTTCCGGAATTTCCCCTATCTCTCTATCTGAATCTAAGTCTCCCTCAGTTAACTCAACTATCTCTGGAGGAATTCTTCCATAACTTGTACTTGGTTGTTCGCTGTCACTGTCTCTTGGTTCAGTTTCTTTCTTTATAATGTCAGCTTTTGTTTTTCTCTTTTGTTTCTCATCAGATTCAGGTTGGTCTGTTTCAGATTCTGAACTGGTATCCAATATTTCCAGATGTCGACTTACAGGTCGAGCTTCAAGATCTGGAATTTTGATCGTTTCAGATTCTTCTTTAGTTGTTGAACTTGTACCTGTTTCTTCCAGATGTCGACTTACAGGTCGAGCTTCAGGATCTGGAACTCTACTTGTTTCATGTTCTGCTTCGGATGCTGAGCTGGTATCAGATATCTCCAGATGTCGACTTACAGGTCGAGCTTCAGGATCTGGAACTCTGATGGTATGACTGGCATGAACCCCATTTTTCACACCTGCACATTTTACAGCAGTTGTTGTCACCAGGATCACTTGACGTGGCTTATCCCAGCGAGGAACCAAACAGTTTCTTCTTCTGTGGATTTTTATGCGGATCCACTCTCCTGGACTCAAATCATGAGCTGGTTTTCTTTCAAGAGTGGTCGCATCCGGTCCAACCTGATGAAACACAGAATGTACCACATCAGCCAATCCTTTGCAATAGTCCAATACGAGATCATCAGTTATAGTCAGCAGTTTGTTGACAGGTACATGTGCTTGTCTCATTGCTCGTCCCATGATTATTTCATGAGGACTCAGACCTGTTTTTCTGTCAGGTATGCTTCTGATAGTCATCAGCACCAATGGCAGGGCATCTGGCCATTTGAGTCCTGTGGCTTGACACATTTTCCCTAGCCTATTCTTTATTGTTCCATTTACTTGCTCTACCACTCCAGAAGCTTCTGGTCTGTAGGCACAGTGTAATTTCTGTTGTATCTCAAGTGCTTCACATATCAATTGGATTAGTTCATTTTGGAAATGTGTTCCTCTATCTGTTTCGATCATTACTGGAAAACCATATCTCGGAATGAATTCTCTCAGTAGGAGCTTAGCCACAGTAACTCCATCATTCCTTCTTGTCGGATAGGCTTCCACCCAACGAGAAAACAAACAAACGACCACAAGAACATATTTCAATCTATTGCTCGAGGGCATTTCAATAAAATCTAGTTGCATTCTGGTAAAAGGACCTCCTTCACGTCCTATTGTCCCTAAACTCACTACTGTTCTCCTTCCTGGATTTATCTGTTGGCATGTAAGACATCTTTGACAGAGACTTTCAGCTATAGCTCTGAATTTTGGGTTATACCAAGTCTGTCTGAAAAGTCTGATCATGGCATCCCTACCAATGTGAGCTTGTCCATGGTACATCCGTGGCATATTAGAAATCATGCTATCAGGCATAACTGGTCTTTCATCTCTATAAACCCAAACATCATCTTCCTCTCTTTGTCTGCAACCTGATTTTATCCAACCATCTTTCTCCTCTTCATTGGCCTCTTCCTGTAATTGCCTTACTTCATCCCATGTTTCGACCATGTTAGTAAACAGCAAGGGACATGAAACATTCTCTTTTTCTCTCCTCCTATTCAGTGAGACCATATTTCTGGCACAATATTGGGCTATTTCATCGGCATACTGATTTCCCACTGTAATATAGTCTGCTCCATTTTTGTGTGCAGCGCATTTCACCACTGCAATCTGTTTAGGCAGCTGTATCGCCTCAAGCAATTTCTTCACAAACTCACCGTTTCTGATAGGAGTTCCTGCAGACGTCAAGAAACCTCTCTGGGACCAGATCTGTCCAAAATCGTGGACCACTCCGAAGCCATACTGGCTAACCGTGATCACCGTAATTCAGACATTCTTTCCCAGTTTGCACGCCTGAATCAGAGCAATCAGCTCAGCCACTTGGGCTGAACGTATCCCTCTCAAACAAGATGCTTCCATTATAGCTGCTACTGTACATACAGCATACGCAGCACTTAAAACTCCTTCACTCGTTCTCAGACATGACCCGTCCACAAACATCACGTAATCTGATTCTTTTAACCCCTTGCCCGCGATCGGAATTCCGCTCGTGTGCTGGACATTCCGATCGCGGGTGTGGTCGTGACGAGCTCAGCTCGTCATGCGCACAGCATGACGAGCTGAGCTCGTCACGCGCATCGAAGGGGTTAAGGGCTCATCTTTAATATCTGGGCGAGGCTTGGTACAAAATTCAAGCACATCCAAACACTTATGATCAACATCATCTTTGACTCCTACATTTTCTTCATCTGGCAGTGAAGTTGAAGGATTCACACTTGTGCATCTATCAATGGTTACATTGTCTGCACTCAAAATCACCTTTTCGTACCTAGTCAGCCGACTATGTGTCATGAATTGGGTTTTGGTTCTAGTCAGAAGAATTTCAACAGAGTGTGGAACATATACTCTCAGTGGATATCCCATCACAATGCCTTCACTCTGTTCCAGACTCACACAAGTAGCAGCTACTGCTTTCAGACATCCAGGCAATGCCTTTGCTACCGGGTCTAAAACAGCTGAAAAATAAGCAATTGGTCTTTTCATTTTTCCATGCCTTTGCACTAACACCGAAAATGCACATCCATCTCTCTCACTACAATACAGCTCAAATTCTTTTTCATAATCAGGCATTCCCAATGCCGGTGCCTCATACAACTTTGTTTTCAGTTCTTTGAAAGCCTTCATTTCCTCCTCATTCAATTCAATCGGATCTCTGACATCTCTTTTTGTCAAACGCTGTAAAGGTTTTGCAATTAATGAAAATCCACTTATCCACTGTCGGCAATATCCAACCATTCCAAGGAACATTCTCACCTCTCTGTGTCATCGGAGCTCTCATTCCTCGGATAATCCTTATTCTTTCTGTCGTCACTTTTCGCATCCCTTTTTCAATCTTATGACCTAGATACTGTACTTCCTGTTGACAAAATTGCAGTTTTGACGGGGACACCTTGTGTCCTCCTTCTGCTAAATGATTCAGTAAAGCAATTGTGTCCGTAACACATGCTTCTTTAGTCTTTGATGCCACCAATAGGTCATCAATGTACTGAACCATCACAGATTTTTCAGGCATTTTTAAATCTTCCAATGATTTCTTTAGGATCTGATTAAAGATTGAGGGACTTTCTGTATACCCTTGAGGAATTCGGCACCATGCCAAAATACGCTCTCCGAACCGGAACGCAAATAATGGCTAACTGTCTGGGTGCAGCGGAATAGAAAAGAATGCATGGCACAAATCAATAACTGTGTACCATTCTGCATCATGTGGAATCTGATATAGTATTACAGCAGGGTTTGGCACGATTGGACAACAGGGGACAACGATTTTATTTACTTTCCTCAGATCCTGTACTGTCCTATATGTCCCATTCGGCTTTTTCAATCCCATTTTTGGTGAATTACATGGGCTACTCATTAACTCTCTCAAAATTCCTTGTTCAATCATTTTATTAACTACAGGGGTTATTCCTTCAATAATTTCTGGCGTTAATTTATACTGTGGAGTATTTGGGTAATTTATTCCTTCTCTTATAGTAATCTTTACAGGGTCTACTCCTCTCATTGACCCAATGTCCTCGCCTGTGAAATCCCATACATTAGATCTGACTGTTTCTTTCAATTCAATTGGGATTTTCTCTGCGTCAAACACAGGAAACATGTCATTTACTCCTGGTTCTAGTTCTGCCATTGTCATTTTATACAGGACATCTTCATCTGGTGTCTGGAAAGCAATACCATCCGGGGTACAATAGATGGTACAATTCATTTTACAAAGCAGATCGCGTCCTAGCAAATTTACACGACTGCAATCACATACCACAATCCGATGCATCTCTTTGAATGGTCCAACTTTCACCTCTGCTGGTTTGGTAAGAGGCGCTTTAATCTGTTGGTTTGAAACATCTACAACTTGGATATATTCTCCTGAGAGAGGAAGGTTTGGAATTTCCACTTATCTAACAGTAGAACGGGTAGCTCCAGTGTCCACAAGGAATGTAACATTTACACCATTCACTTCTCCATCCACAAATGGACCTGACTGATCTACCTCTAGAGTTGCGCCAAGCACGCACTCTTCTTCTTCTCCTAGGCACCGTCATAAACTTTCATCCGATTCATTTCCATCCTGCCGTAACCAATACTGCGACACTGCAGCTGCTCGCGGCAATTTTGTTACCTGCTCTCCTCCGTAGAATCCTGTTTCTGCACTGTATCTCTGGGGTTTTACACTCTTAGGAAGAGGTGGTTGTGGCACCTGACTCTGTTGAGTAACTACCTGCGGTTGTTGCAGCTGTTGGTAACTCACCTCATTCTGCACCTGTGGATTTAATGGTTGATTTTCCGTATTAGCTTTTGGAGGAAATTTACACTTGTTTCTCCAATGCCCTAACTTTCCGCAATTATGGCATGGCCATTTCTTTTTAGCCTCTTCTATACTCATTTGACCTTTTCCCTTACCTATATTCGGTTTGGATTTAGTTTGTCCTGCATCACTAGACTGATTATTCATTTGAGCCTCTTGCTTTTCTGCAACCTTTACTTGTGCCCACATCGCTTTTTCCTTTAGTTTACGCTGTCTACACTCGATGTCATCACTACAATATTTGGCATACCTTAATACCTCATCTACAGTGCTATTCTGCCAACATAACATATGCTGCTTAATCATTTCACTTATTTCTGGTTTCAAACCATACACAAATCTATATACAAAATGACTCATGTCCTTTTCACTCAACGTCTCATAACCACTATACTGTTTGAAAACCAAAAGCAACCTTTCGTAGTAGGCATGTACAGATTCCTTACTTTCCTGAGTTGTTCTATCAATCTTCACCCAATCTGTTTCTTTCGGTGGAATCTTATTTTTCAAAAACGTGATGGCTTGTTCATACTTTCTCATTACCGCTGGACCTGGGGCTCCAGTTTTTGCATCTCTAGGATATTCTTCCTTCGGCCAATCAATTGTAATCTTACACTCTGTCCATAAATCTGCTGGTACTACAATCTCAAACAATCCATCCAGATCTTCCCACAACACCTTTGAAACTTTTACAAATCTTTCTACCTGTCTATACCATTCTACGGGTTTCTCTCTCAATCTTGGGAAGTCATTTGTAAATGATAATATATCCTGTCTGGACCATGGAACATGTACATAGCTTCCTCCTGGAGTTTCCCTCATCGGATATTCCAGTGCTATTGGTTCCTTTTCCTTTACTGGAAAAGCCAACGATGCTTTATCAGTTGTTCCCTCCTTTCTTCTTATCCACCTGCTCCTCCATCTGTCCACATCTCCCCATTTTCTCAATAACACAATCAGTTCCTTTATCTGAGTTAATCGTCCTGATGGGTTCAGATTTTCTATATCCTTTTCACTAAAATCTACCCTATACGGTTTCTGCAGTCCTCTGATCTTTCCAAACTCTACTCCCAGTTCATTTGCTGTTTCTTCCAATTTTTCATGCAAATTCCTAGCTCTCCAAGTAACACTCTTGCACATAAACATGAGTTCATCATCTTGATATGTTTTCAATCTATCTGTACCAATAGTCCCTAATATCAACTCTTCCATGTCTATCTTTAATCTGATTACATCTAACGGTTGCGGTTCTGCATCTTTCTTCTGTAAATTCCTCATCCACTCATTTAATTCTTCTGGAGTCGGACCTACAGGGGTACTATTTATTTCTATCCAATTTGTACTTCTCTCTGGGGTCTCAGTTGCTGACTCAGTTCCCATAGGAATCCTATTTATCTGATTCTCATTAACCGTCAAATTTGTAGGTGGACTCGATCTATATGAGCCAACCGGAACTCTTGTCTCTCTAGTTTCTGGGATTATCCCTTCTCTCATTCTTTGCATATTCGAGTTCATTGGAATTGTCAAGGAATGCTCATCTATTCTTTGGTTTTCAAATACCGGTATTACTGGTCCTATTGTCACTGGCACAGTCACGGCTTCCATGTTCATAGTTAATTCTCTTATTTTCTCAGTCAATTCTCTTGTGGTTCTTGCTAACTCAGCTGTATTACCACTATCAGGCTTCGCACTCTGGGGAGTTTCTGATTTTTCATAAGACCTATTTATTTCATAATTTCGTTCAGGGCTTTTATTCATCACAGTTTCCATAGGTGGTGCATTTGGTGTCACCACCGCAGAATTCTGTTGATATGGAGGTGGTTTTCTGTTTAAAATGTCTTCCAGCAACTCATCCTCTGTGTCGCTACCTCCACACCCATACCTCTCAGTAACTGCATGTTTCTTTTTCTCCGTACACTTTCTCCCTGTTACTTCTTCAACCGTTCTGACAGGAAACAAACCATCCATCATATTAGCATACCTCCATCGTCTCATCCTGTCTTCATGATTCATTCCCCATACTCTTCCATGGACTAAACTATAATTCTTTGCACCTCTGTGTCTTTCTCTTTCATACATCTCATCTTCCCATTCACCTAACGCTTCAAACTGTGTTGGTCTAGGTCTCGGTTCAAGTTTCATCATTTTCTCTCTCAAATTTCGAAGTACAGCCGTGCTAAACGAACCGTTTTCTGGGAACGCTAATACTCCATCGTTCTGAGTATATTTTGCCCAATTCTCCAACCAAATACAAGTATGATAGCCATATTTCAACATCATATGAGATGCTGGCGTCTTCGGCGGAGGAAGTACTTCTCCTTCCCTAGTCACTACCTTTTTGTCTTTCTTGAAAAAGTTTTTAATCTTCGTCATCCATGACTGTTTCTCTCTACTGATGGAGCAAGGACTCAAAATGAGACTTGCTCGAATGCAATCTCCTCACAGTATTAAATTATTAATCTTGTATTGTTTATATTAACTTTGCATACACTACATGAATTAGCAAGGAAGCTTGCCTATGTGTTCTAACTATCTAGTAACGCTTGTCTTTTTCTAAAATGGCCGCTAAAGCGAGGGAACTTTACTGCGCATGTCTCAACCATATCACGTGGTGTGACGTCTTTCTTTACTTGGTGGGAAATTTATGCTTCTGCGCAGTGTGCATTAAAATGGCTGCTTGATGTTTTCACATGCTTCAGCTTGCTCTTGCATTATTATTATATTGTCGTTTTCTTAACGCTACTAATGCGGGATAGATTTATAAGTAAATGGGGATAGAGTAGAGAGAATGGGTATACAGTGAAACATATTATTTGTGATTTTAATATTTTCTTCTTTGACTTTTATTAGTTCGTAAACTTGGGCCTGGGGTTGGTGATCTGAAACTCGAGAGACAATGATTCTGTGCATGTGTCCTGCTTGGCTGACAAAGAATAAAGATGAAGTCAACCTGGACGTCGTCCAAGGCCACGACCTAATGGCCGATATTGATGTATTCATGTGTTCTTGCCAAACTTGCAACTATGTATATGGAAAATGAATACATTTTGTCATGAGACGGGTGAGAAATAAAGCCAATGTATTAAAATTGATGGGCGGTAGTTTAAAAACAAAGGTCTTCAGAATTCGAACCAAATCAATATGGTGTGAGGATCAACTCCCTGTCCCTGTCCAATCAGAAGTAGTGGTCCCATATTTTGGCAACATTAAGGGGAGGTACATGGGCGTAGAAGGGTATAATAGATATAGAATTAGTTAATTAGGGGGGCTCAGACCACGGAACACATGTAGGAGACTAGAGGGACGAGACTAGACGCTGACAAGAAGGAGATGCTGCAAGAGAGCAGAGGACCAGAGAGAACAAGCGTAGAGGCTTCTAGCTCCAGACCGACAAGCTGATCGATTGCAGACTGAATCTCTGTCCAGAGAGGTCCTGAGGAGGGGGCGGCGGAGTCCATTAGAAGAAAGGCACGGGAGAATCGAGGAGAAGTCGAGTATCAGAGAGGGGAACGACGCAGGCGTCGTTGTAGAGAGGTCACCGGTCCTGTCCTGATCCTGGAGGAGGTCTTTGCTCTTTATCCTTCCGGGGTCCTACTTCTTCCAACTCTTTGGCCAAGGGGTTTGGTTCTCGCATTTAGGTAAATATAAATGCAACCTTTAGTTGCGTTGCTGTCTCTATCTTCTCCTTTCTGAGGGACCGTCATTAATCAATAATAATTATTTTTCCATGCTTCATCCGTGATATGCGATTAAGTACCATGTGGTTCTGTAATTTACTCTGCTAAATCTTTAGATAAACATTTTAAAACTTCCTGACTCAGTGGTTATTTCAGGATTATGTACAATAATGAATGTCACTCATTTTAAACTTCCCATTAGCAAAGGATTCATTGGTAAGTCATTACTCTTCAATCGGAAGGTAATTGGTAGCAGGGATTTTGATAAAGAGTAACAACTGATAACCCCAGCATAAGTATTAGCGTAGTATGAATGTATGGGCCCAAGTGAGTATCTAGTGTATGAATGCTGTTTGCTAATATCGCGCTGGATCAGTTTTCTGGTAGCAGAGGATGGTTACTCTTTGTTAATTGGGTAATGAGAATTTTATCTTTATGAACTAACATCTGTGTATTCAAAGTTTGTTTTATGTTGTCTAGAATCCTCGGGGAAAAATTGAATAGCAGATGGTAAGTGGAAGCCATACTGCAGTGAGGTTATCTGTCAGGCAGAAATAGTACTGGAAAGTTAAGCAGGACTATCAGTACTGGTTAGGGAATCTATACATGTGAGTAATAGCAAAGGAGTACGCTGGTGAAAATTTGATGTTATATCACCTAGAAAGGGTAACATTGGAGAAGTAACAGGTACTTCTGGAGCTCGTGTGAAGAGTAAACGGAAGGGTTTTACTCGTAGTGTATGTTTAGTAAACGGAAAGGTTTTACTAAGTGTAAGAGAAAATTATCTTTTCTATTTTAGAGAAACTGGCACGATAGCGAATGTTTTATGTTGTTACTGAAATTTAATTAAAGATTTCTAGAGAAAATAAAGTTTGCGTAAGATTTTGTAAAGGGAGGGTCAGCTGCCGGAGAGGGAGCTGACGTCACAAACGCCGTGCTGGGACTGGTTGAATCAGCGGGTGTGGAACGGCTCTTGTAAAGGAGGGGTCAGTAGTCAGGAGCAATACTGACGTCACAGGTGTCGCGCTAGGATTGGTTGAAACAGCGAGGGACAGAGAAGAGCAGATTGCAAAGGAGGGGTTGACAAATAAACGTCACCGAAAGGCCGCGTTAGGATTGGTTCAGAAATAGAAGAAAGCAGACACTTGATTGGTTGATATTCTAGAAGCTAAAATCTTAGTGGATAGAGATTGCATGTTAAAACGCGATCCGACTTTAACAGGAACTCGTCCGGATAGGAGATTCCTACGTTTTGCAGAATATAACTTTACACACCGAAGATTAGATAAAATGTACGGAGAGAAGAGAAAAATGTCCTTTCTGCAAAAGATTAAGAACTATTTTAAAAAGGATAAACCAGTCAAAACTAGGGAAGGAATTATCATTCCACCAGCTAAAACACCCGCTTCATTCATGATGATGGAGAGAGGTTATCATACTTGTGTATGGATAGAGAATTGGATAGAATATACTAAAAATGATGGAATATTAGCATTTCCGAGAATGATACTGATGGAGCAAGGACTCACAAATGAGACTTGCTCGAATGCAATCTCCTCACAGTATTAAATTATTAATCTTGTATTGTTATATTAACTTTGCATACACTATATGAATAGCAAGGAAGCTTGCCTATGTGTTCTAACTAACAAGTAACGCTTGTCTTTTTCTAAAATGGCCGCTAAAACGCGGGAACTTTACTGCGCATGTCTCAACCATATCACGTGGTGTGACGTCTTTCTTTGCTTGGTGGGAAATTTCTGCTTCTGCGCCGTGTGCATTAAAATGGCTGCTTGATGTTTTCACATGCTTCAGCTTGCTCTTGCATTATTATTAAATTGTCGTTTTCTTAAAGCTACTAATGCGGGATAGATTTATAAGTAAATGGGGATAGAGTAGAGAGAATGGGTATACAGTGAAACATATTATTTGTGATTTTAATATTTCCTTCTTTGACTTTTATTAGTTCGTAAACTTGGGCCTGGGGTTGGTGAACTGAAAACTCGTGTGACGTTGGTTCCGCGCATTCTCCATGAGAGGCTGCCCAGAAGGAAAAGGATGAAGTCAACCTGGACGTCGTCCAAGGCTACGACCTAATGGCCGATATTGATGTACTCATGTGTTCTTGCCAAACTTGCAACTATGTATATGGAAAATGAATAAACTTTGTCGTGAGACGGGTGGGAAATAAAGCCAATGTATTAAAAATTGATGGGCGGTAGTTTAAAAACAAAGGTCTTCAGAATTTAAGCCAAATCAATATGGTGTGAGGATCAATCAGAAGTAGTGGTCCCATATTTCAGCAACATTAAGGGGAGGTACATGGGCGTAGAGGGGTATAATAGATATAGAATTAGCTAATTAGCTAGCTTCTAGCTCCAGACCGTCAAGCTGATCGATTGCAGACTGAACCGCTGTCCAGAGAGGTCCTGAGGAGGGGGCGGCGGAGTCCATTAGAAGAAAGGCACGGGAGAATCGAAGAGAAGTCGAGTATCAGAGAGGGGAACGACGCAGGCGTCGTTGTAGAGAGGTCACCGGTCCTGTCCTGATCCTGGAGGAGGTCTTTGCTCTTCATCCTTCCTGGGTCCTAATCCTTCCAACTCCTTGGCCAAGGGGTTTGGTTCTCGCATTTAGGTAAATATAAATGCAACCTTTAGTTGCGCAGCTGTCTCTATCTTCTCCTTTCTGAGGGACCGTAATTAATCAATAATTATTTTTCCATGCTTCATCCGTGATATGCGATTAAGTACCATGTGTTTCTGTAATTTACTCTGCCAAAATCTTTAGATAAACATTTTAAAACTTCCTGACTCAGTGGTTATTTCAGGAATATGTACTATAATGAATGTCACTCATTTTAAACTTCCCAAATAGCAAAGGATTCATTGGTAAGTCATTACTCTTCAATCGGAAGGTAATTGGTAGCAGGGATTTTGATAAAGAGTAACAACTGATAACCCCAGCGTAAGTATTAGCTTAGTATGAATGTATGGGCCCAAGTGAGTATCTAGTGTATGAATGCTGTTTGCTTATATCGCGCTGGATCAGTTTTCTGGTAATCAGAGGATGGTTACTCTTTGTTAATTGGGTAATGAGAATTTTATTTTTATGAACTAACATCGGTGTATTCAAAGTTCGTTTTATGTTGTCTAGAATCCCCGGGGAAAATTGAATAGCGGATGGTAAGTGGAAGCCATACTGCAGTGAGGTTATCTGTCAGGCAGAAATAGTACTGAAAAGTTAAGCAGGACTATCAGTACTGGTTAGGGAATCTATACGTGTGAGTGATAGCAAAGGAGTACGCTGGTGAAAATTTGATGTTATATCACCTAGAAAGGGTAACATTGGAGATGTAACAGGTACTTCTGGAGCTCGTGTGAAGAGTAAGCGAAAGGGTTTTACTCATAGTGTATGTTTAGTAAACGGAAAGGTTTTACTAAGTGTGAGAGAAAATGATCTTTTCTATTTTAGAGAAACTGGCACGATAGCGAATGTTTTATGTTGTTACTGAAATTTAATTAAAGATTTATAGAGAAATAAAGTTTGCGTAAGATTTTGTAAAGGGAGGGTCAGCTGCCGGAGAGGGAGCTGAGGTCACAAACGCCGCGCTGGTATTAGTTGAATCAGCGGGTGTGGAACGACTCTTGTAAAGGAGGGGTCAGTAGTCAGGAGCAGTACTGACGTCACAGGTACCTCGCTGGGATTGGTTGAAACAGCAAGGGACAGAGAAGAGCAGATTGTAAAGGAGGGGTTGACAAATAAACATCACCGAAAGGCCGCGTTAGGATTGGTTCAGAAATAGAAGAAAGCAGACGCTTGATTGGTTGATATTATAGAAGCTAAAATCTTAGTGGATAGAGATTGCATGTTAAAACGCGATCCGACTTTAACAGGAACTCGTCCGGATAGGAGACTCCTAGGTTTTGCAGAATATAACTTTACACACCGAAGATTAGATAAAATGTACGGAGAAAAGAGAAAAATGTCCTTTCTGCAAAAGATTAAGAACTATTTTAAAAAGGATAAACCAGTCAAAACTAGGAAAGGAATTATCATTCCACCAGCTAAAACACCCGCTTCATTCATGATGATGGAGAGAGGTTATCATACTTGTGTATGGATAGAGAATTGGATAGAGTATACTAAAAATGATGGAATATTAGCATTTCCCGAGAATGGTACCTTCAATGGAAGAATTCTTCAAAATTTGAGATTGAGAGTGAATGATTTGGAACCCAGACCTAGATTATCTCAATATGAAGCCTTAGAGGAATGGGAAACCGAGGCATTTGAGCGTGATCGATCCAGGAGTAATAGGGGTTATCGAGGATTTTTCCCCAGATACCAACATGAGTCTAGGGACGGTCAGATGAAACAATGGAGGAGGGCAATGCTTACAGAAGGATTAAATCCATTGGTAACAGCAGAAGAAAAATTGGGAAGCAAATGCACAGAAAAGACAAAGCATTTAATGAGAAATGGAGATTCCGAAGATGAATTTATAGAAGAAATATTAAGGAATCCCCCACCATATCAGGAAGGGACAAGTGGATGCACCCCAAGTGCCCCACTGTTAAAAACTCCATTAGTACCACAGGTAATGCATGATTTTACTCCCAGTAGGATACTTCACGATAAAGAAAAAGCCCTAGAAAAGGCAAGAGCAGAATTAATACAGAAAATAACACAGATAAAGGTACATCCTGATTCTTTGACCATACCTGTAACGATTGGTCCAGTAGTCCCATTATATGGTAATCAGGGAAACTGTCCTCCACCGTTAGTTATGCCTACTCCTGTGAATATTCCTAAACCTGAAGCCACAGTAATGGTTGAGGATCATTTTAGTGATTGCGAATCTACGATATCATTAATGGATTTACCAATTCGGGATTCTGTCAATAGTACTCCCAGAAGAAATACACCTGGGTGCTCGAAAGAGGTAAACTTGATAACTTCATCAGGAGCAAAAAGTGTCACTGTAGTTAGTCCAGAAGACTTAGACAGGTGGGCACAAGGATCAGATCAGCAGTGTACACCTCCAAACATTTTGGATATTTATAAATTAAAAGTTGAATTAGAAGAAATAATAGCAGGAAATGTGGGGCTAGATCGCCTAAATGCTTACGATGAAGAAGAATTATTGTTCATATGCAGAAGTATCACCAGGAATGTAAAAATATTTCATGAAAAATTATCAGATTTAGCTCTGCAGATGGGAATTGAAATAGGTAGATCAAAGGTGTTGCAGAAACCCTATAGAGCAGATTTTTCAGACAAAGATTTAGAAAATATGAATGCTTCTGGAAGAAAGTTACAAGTAAAAGAGTTAATGACAGTCTTGCATAAATGGGGTGACCTAGATAAATGGAGAGTTCGATGGGCAAAGAAAAAGGAAGAGGCACGATCCAGTAGAACAGCCTCTGAATATTTAATAAAGGAAACAGGGAAAGCAGACCAAATGTACCCGATGCGAGAAGTACCAGGAGGGGGATATGTACATGTCCCATGGAGCAGACAGGATATTTTGTCATTTACGAATGATTTTCCAAAATTGAGAGAAAAACCAATTGAATGGTACAAGCAGGTTGAGAGGTTTGTGAAGGTGTCAAAGGTATTGTTGAAAGATTTGGATGGGTTGTTTGACATAGTGGTACCTGCCGATTTGTGGACAGATTGTAAAATCACAGTTGATTGGCCTAGTGACAAGTATCCTAGAGATCCTAGAGATCAAATGATGTAATGAAAAAGTATCAGCAAGTGATAACTTACCTGAAAAGCAAAATACCACCGAAAGAAACAGATTGGGTGAAAATAGACCGAACCACCCAGGAAGCTAGTGAATCGGTACACACCTATTATGAGCGTTTATTGCAGGTATTCAAGCAGTATAGTGGATTTGAGGACATTGGAGACAAGAACATGAGTCAGTTTGTGTATCGATTTGTTTATGGTCTGAAGCCAGAAATTTGTCAGATGATTAAACAGCACATGTTGTGTTGGCAGGGGAAGCCTATAGACGAGATTCTGAAATATGCGAAATATTGTGGAGACAATATTGAGGATAGACACAAGAAATTACAGGAAAAAGTGATGTGGGCACAGGTGAAAATGGCCGAGAAACAGGGAATTAATTTGGAAAATCCAAGTGAAAATCAAGGAAAGGATTCTGGAATAAATGGTGATACTGGGAATGGTGGAAAAGTGAGAGGACGAATGAGTAGAGAAGTAGCTAAAAAAAAAAATCCTTGTCATGGATGCGGAAAATTGGGGCATTGGAAGGATGAATGTAGAAAGATTCGGAATAATAATGGCCCAAATCAAAATTTAAATCCACAGATGCAGAATGACTCACAGCAGGGTGTAAACCCTCAGAGTCAGTTGCCACCTGCACCTATTCAGGGTAATGTAAGCAGAGCAAAACACGGTACAGACGTCGGATATCAAGGAGGAAGTGGTAAGAATAATTATGTAACATCACAGTTTCTTTTACAGGACTATTTCTGTCAATACAGTTCATGACGGTGCCTGGGAGAGGGGAAGAAGGAGTGCGTACTTGGCGCATCCTTATCGGTAGATCAGTCAGGTCCATATGTTGAAGGGAGTGTAAAAGGTAATGATATTACTTTTCTTTTGGACACTGGTGCTACCCGGTCTACTGTGAGAACAGCAGACATTCCAGACCTTCCTCTCTCTGGAGAAGCTATCCAAGTAGTGGGGGTAGCTAATCGAAAGATTAGAACACCTCTTACAGAACCAATGGAAGTTAAAATTGGAAATTTCAGAGAAATGCATCAATTTGTAGTGTGTGATTCCAGTCCAGTAAATTTATTAGGCCGTGATTTGCTATGCAAGATGAATTGCACAATTTTCTGCACACCGGATGGTGTGGCAGTTCAGACCCCAGATGAAGATCATGTATATAAGTTTATGATTGAAAACAAGGTACAGAGGTAGATGAGATGTTTTCGTTAATAACAAAAGATGAGCTGCCAGAAGAATTAAAAACTACAGTAAACCCCATATTATGGGATTTCACAGGAAAGGAAGTAGGACGTATGGCCAAAATAGACCCAGTTAAAATTACTGTAAAAGAAGGTGCGATTTTCCCAAATACCAGACAGTACAAAATGAGTGCAGAAGTAAAGATAGGAGTCATTGAAGAAATAAATCGAATGGTAGAACAAAACATACTAAGAGAAGTAATGAGTAGCCCATGTAATTCACCAATAATGGGTTTAAAGAAACCTAGCGGAAAATATAGGATTGTGCAAGATCTGCGCAAAATAAATAAGATCGTGGAATCTTGTTGTCCTATAGTGCCAAATCCTGCAGTAATCCTATGCCAAATACCTTGGAGTGCAGGATGGTTAACAGTGATTGATTTATGCCAAGCGTTCTTTTCAATACCATTGCACCCAGACAGCCAGTATCTATTTTCATTTAAATTTGAGAACAAAGTCTATGTATGGAATCGTGTTCCTCAGGGGTACACGGAAAGTCCTTCTATTTTTAATCAATTATTGAAAAAGTGCCTAGAGAAGCTAGTGATGCCAGGAAGCTCAGTTTTAGTCCAATATATCGACGACTTACTGGTGGCATCAAACACCAGAGAGGACTGTGTTGTTGATTCCATAGTACTATTAAATCTTTTGGCAGAAGAAGGGCATAAAGTCTCACCAGAAAAATTGCAGTACTGTACAACAGCAGTTAAGTATCTGGGACACCAAATTGAGAGGGGAAAAAGGAGAATAACATCGGAAAGAGTACAATTGATTAAGAAAATGCAAATGCCTGTAACCCAAAGAGAAGTGAGAATGTTCTTAGGAATAGTAGGTTACTGTCGACAATGGATACTAGGATTTTCTTTGTTAGCGAAGCCCCTAATTCAAATGACAAAAAAGAAAGCCAAGGACCCAGTTGAATGGGATGATGAGAGTCTAGGAGCTTTTGTAAAATTGAGAAATGCTCTGTGCTCAGCACCGGCCCTAGGCATGCCTGACTATAAGAGAAACTTCGCATTGTTCTGTCATGAGAGAGAAAATTGTGCACTTTCAGACATGGTTTGGACAGACGTCCTATAGCATATTTTTCTGCTACATTGGACCCAGTGGCAGCCGCATTGCCAGGCTGCTTAAAAGCAGTAGCGGCTACCTGTTTAAGTATTGAACAAAGTGAGTCGATTGTAATGGGACACCCAGTAAAAGTGTTTGTTCCACATGCGGTTGTGATTCTGTTGACAAGAACTCGAACTCAGCATCTTACTCCTAGTCGGCTGACTAAATATGAGAGAATAATAATGGGTGCCGAAAATGTGAACATAGTGAGGTGTACAATAGTAAATCCGCTACCTTACTACCAGACCCATATCATGAGGAAATTAAAAATGACGAAGAAGAAGAACATGATTGTTTACAAGTCACAGAATTATGCACGAAACCACGTCCAGACATTGAGGAACAGCCCCTTAGAAAGCAAGACAGGGAGCTATTTGTTGATGGTTCATGCCAGAGGCATGAAGATGGTAAACTGACTGCAGCCTATGCGGTATGTGAATTAACTGGAATAGTCGAAGCATCCTATTTACCAGGAGTGAAATCTGCACAAGTAGCTGAATTGATTGCTTTGGTAAAAGCTTGCAAAATTGGGAGGAATCAAAAAGTAACTATATTCACAGATAGTCAATATGGTTACTGGGTTGTGCATGATTTTGGCCAACTATGGATGCAGAGGGATTTCATGACTTCTTCAGGATCCCCCATTAAAAATTGAACATTTGTAAGGAAATTGCTGGAGGCAATACAATCACCAAAAGAATTGGCTGTGGTGAAATGTGCCGCACACCAGTCAGGAGATGACTGGGTGGTAGTCGGCAATAGATATGCAGATCTTGTGGCTCAACATTGTGCCAGGAATAGATTGTCAGTCAATAAAAGGGTGGAAAGAATGGGAATCAGTTGCCAACTTATGCTGTATATGCCACTTAAAACATGGAATGAGGTTAGAAGATTACAAGATGGTGCTGATGAAAGTGAGAAGAAAACATGGATCAAAGTGGGTTGTTCCCAAAGGGGAGATGATGAAGTGTGGATTTGTGCTGATGGCAGACCAGTCATGCCTGACTGTCTGCTCTTTCAAATGGCCAGGATGTATCATGGAGACACACACATAGGGAGAGATGCAATGATTAGGCTTTTCAGACAGAACTGGTACAATCCCAAGTTCAGGGCTGTAGCAGAGAGCCTTTGCCAGAGATGTTTGACTTGCCAGATGCATAATCCAGGAAGAAAAACAATAATTGGGTTTGGAAAAATTGGAAAAGCAGAAGGGCCATTTATAAGACTACAGTTCGACTTTATACAGTTACCACCATGCAGAGGGTTGAAATATGTGCTAGTCATAGTATGTCTGTTTTCCAAGTGGGTGGAGGCTTACCCTACCAGGAGGAGTGACAGCATTACAGTCGCAAAGCTGTTACTACGAGAACTCATTCCTAGGTTTGGTTTCCCAGTAACTTTGGAATCAGATAGAGGAAAACATTTTAACAGTGAAGTGATTCAAATAATCTGTGAAGCATTCCAAATTGAACAAAAATTGCATTGTGCATATCGTCCAGAGGCTTCTGGAGTGGTTGAACAATTGAATGGCACTATAAAATCCAGACTGGGAAAAATGTGTGCATCAACATCATTGGAGTGGCCGGATGCATTGCCACTCGTCTTACTGGGACTCAGAAGCATTCCTGATAGAAATACAGGATTGAGCCCACACGAGATAATGATGGGAAGAGCAATGAGACAAGCACATGTTCCCATAAACAAACTGCTGAATATATCTGATGATATGGTTCTGGATTATTGCAAAGGATTGGCTGACCTAGTGCGTTCTGTCTCTCATCAGGTCGGAGAAGACTCAGTTTCGAGGCAGCCTGAACAAGAACATGATCTGAATCCTGGTGACTGGGTGGTAGTGAAGAATCACACCAGAGAGACGTGTCTATCACCTAGATGGGGAAAACCTTGTCAAGTCATACTGACTACCAATACAGCAGTGAAGTGTGCAGGATTTCCTAATTGGATTCATGTAAGCCACACCAAAAGAGTATCAGACCCTGAAGAAGAAAATCCTCAGTCAGCATCAATCACTGAGGAAGCTGAAGGTTGCCCAGCTGAAGAATCTCAGGCTTGAGATTCGAGAGAAGCTGCAGAAGAACAACCGAGCACAAGTCAGGACTGGATACCGGTGGTAGAAATTCCTGAAGTTTACTACAGAACAAGAAGTCAAACAAAATTGGAAGAAATTGAAGAAGATCAGATAGGTGAAGAAGAAGCAGCTCAAGAAAAAGAAGAACATACAATAAAAGAACCTGAGCAGGACCAGATAGGGAAAGGGAACTGGGCTCAAAATAACAAAGAATCGACAAATTTTGAGCAGGAACAGACAGGTTTAGAAGAATCCGGTCAGGCTGCAGAAGTACAAAGTGCAATAAGCCCTGATCAGAACCAGTTAGATATAGAAAATCGCACAGAAGAAAAAGATCTCGAGAAACAAACACGAAGAATTAAAGAAAGAACAAGATCAATTATTGGAAAATCACAGAAGAACTGCAGAAGAAAAACAAATAAAACCTGGAAAGTAACAAATAAGAGAAACAGTAATTGCAGAAAACGAAACTGTGCTAAACCCTGAAATTAAGCGAAATTCTGAAGACGAAAAGAAAGAAACGGTGCAAACAAAGAAAACAAGAAAAGGTGATCATTGGCCTAGTGTCATTAAAAGAGTAAAATACCACATAGCAACCAGAAGTGAAGATCCAGATCAAGTAAATGAAGTAACAAGTCAAACCGAACAAGAAAACAGAACTAAGAAAAGAAAAAGCAAGAGACTGAAACTTGTGAATAACAAATTTAAGGGTCCTGATTGGACTTACATTATTCTTGAAGATTACGAGAGCTCAGAGTCAAGTGAAAGTGGTGACGAAGGAACAAGTACAGAACTGACGTACGAGAAAGAAACAAGACCACCTTGACTACGCAAAAGAGTCATATAAAGAAAAGCGAAAAATAGATAAGAAGAGCAATCTTCCTTGTCGACATGCCTGATGATAGAGTTGCTGGGAGACCAAAACAGAGATGTTGTAGAAGATGCTGTGCAATATGCATATGTAGTCTAGTAATGGTGCTTATAGTATGGTTAGTCCTGATTGTAGCAGTTCCTTACCTTATGATAATGGATAAAAAGATTAATAACGAAACTAAAGGAAGGACAGCACACATAAAGGGAAATAGAGTAGAACTAATGGCAGAAAATGAACCAGAATTTCATCATGAAATAACTGATAACGACACAAGTTTAAATGTTTTCACAAAATTATTATTTCAATATGTAGATACCATGGAAGTTAGTAATTGTTATGTCTGTATGAAGTTACCCGAATCAGTAGCAGAAGGATTAACATATCATCACTTACCATTGACATACGGCATATCATGTAGTGTATTAGCCAGTTTATTTTATAGAACAGGGAGACTTCAATATTATTATTCAAATATAGATGTGATATTTTCTGAGGTTCCGATTCGAAAGAGTATGAACCCAGTGCTTAGTAGTCAAGACGCACAGTTTATGGGAGAATTTTTCTTAACAATGAAATCGATAGACATAACACATGCACATAGACACAATCTAACATGTTCTTTACACGAAGAAGAAAAGATATTTTTGAATTTAGTAGAAGATAGAAGACAAGATTTTCAAAAGAAAGCTTCTGAGCATAAAACTCATTTACCACCTTGGGCTGAGAAAGAAGGAAGTTACACACCTGGCAAGGCTCAAGCTGCTATGCCGCTGGATTTTGTAAAGACGGGGAAAATTTGTCTACATAGATTAAGGACTGATTATAACAATGTTTTCATCGGTACCAGTGAATGTGAACACAATTTCTTAATTCTTGGAGGTTGGGGAATAAAAGGAGAAACAGATTCAGTTTTTCCTGGAATCTATTATGTATGCGGGAATAAGGCTTATTTTAGGCTTCCTGCACGGTGGTATGGAAGTTGTTATTTTGGAATAGTATTTCCAAAGATATACCACGTAAAAAGAAACACTGGGAGCAATGAAAACAATAGCGAATTAACACGTAGTAAAAGAGCTAGTTTTTCTGAAATTGTAGGTGATATATTCGGTGCATTGATACCTTCGGTGGGAATAATTCTAAACTCAAGGAAAATATGTAAATTGTCTACAGTGGTTGATCGTTTATCAACGGACACTGCTGGAGGATTTCTAATGATTAATGCGGAGATGGTTGCGATTAGATCTATGGTAATGCAAAATAGACTTGCTCTTGATATATTATTGGCAAAAGAGGGCGGAGTCTGTAAATTACTGAAGACGAAACATTGTTGCACTTACATTCCTGATAAAAGTGCAGAAATTGGAACGTATATACAGAATATAACTAAACTTGAGAAGGAACTTAAACCACTGGAAGTTGATAGTGTATGGGAAAGATTGACAAGTAGTATTGCGTCAATTGGTACCTGGTTTTCTAATGTAGGAAAAAGGCTTATAGGTCAAATACTAGTACCCTTAGCAGAAATAGCAATAATAGTACTGACAATAATAATATGGTGCAAATGTTGTAGAAAGAATGAATCGTATAGTGTAACAGGAAGAGGAAAGAAGAGAAAGGTTGATGAAATTGAACTTGAGGATGTGAGAAGTGAATTATACAAGAAATTGAAAGGGGATGTTAAAAATAGAAAATGTAAAAATGAGAATGAGACAATTTGCTAGAAGTTGGCACCTGATTGAGGGTAGTATTTTGATGGCTCTTAAACGCCATCAGAGAGGGGATTGATGGAGCAAGGACTCAAAATGAGACTTGCTCGAATGCAATCTCCTCACAGTATTAAATTATTAATCTTGTATTGTTATATTAACTTTGCATACACTATATGAATAGCAAGGAAGCTTGCCTATGTGTTCTAACTAACAAGTAACGCTTGTCTTTTTCTAAAACGGCCGCTAAAACGCGGGAACTTTACTGCGCATGTCTCAACCATATCACGTGGTGTGACGTCTTTCTTTGCTTGGTGGGAAATTTCTGCTTCTGCGCAGTGTGCATTAAAATGTCTGCTTGATGTTTTCACATGCTTCAGCTTGCTCTTGCATTATTATTAAATTGTCGTTTTCTTAAAGCTACTATTGCGGGATAGATTTATAAGTAAATGGGGATAGAGTAGAGAGAATGGGTATACAGTGAAACATATTATTTGCGATTTTAATATTTCCTTCTTTGACTTTTATTAGTTCGTAAACTTGGGCCTGGGGTTGGTGAACTGAAAACTCGTGTGACGTTGGTTCCGCACATGCTCTATGAAAGGCTGCCCGGAAGGAAAAGGATGAAGTCAACCTGGACGTCGTCCAAGGCCACGACCTAATGGCCGATATTGATGTACTCATGTGTTCTTGCCAAACTTGCAACTATGTATATGGAAAATGAATAAACTTTGTCGTGAGACGGGTGGGAAATAAAGCCAATGTATTAAAAATTGATGGGCGGTAGTTTAAAAACAAAGGTCTTCAGAATTTAAGCCAAATCAATATGGTGTGAGGATCAACCCCCTGTCCCTGTCCAATCAGAAGTAGTGGTCCCATATTTTAGCAACATTAAGGGGAGGTACATGGGCGTAGAGGGGTATAATAGATATAGAATTAGCTAATTAGCTAGCTTCTAGCTCCAGACCGTCAAGCTGATCGATTGCAGACTGAACCGCTGTCCAGAGAGGTCCTGAGGAGGGGGCGGCGGAGTCCATTAGAAGAAAGGCACGGGAGAATCGAAGAGAAGTCGAGTATCAGAGAGGGGAACGATGCAGGCGTCATTGTAGAGAGGTCACCGGTCCTGTCCTGATCCTGGACGAGGTCTTTGCTCTTCATCCTTCCTGGGTCCTAATCCTTCCAACTCCTTGGCCAAGGGGTTTGGTTCTCGCATTTAGGTAAATATAAATGCAACCTTTAGTTGCGCTGATGTCTCTATCTTCTCCTTTCTGAGGGACCGTCATTAATCAATAATTATTTTTCCATGCTTCATCCGTGATATGCGATTAAGTACCATGTGTTTCTGTAATTTACTCTGCCAAAATCTTTAGATAAACATTTTAAAACTTCCTGACTCAGTGGTTATTTCAGGAATATGTACTATAATGAATGTCACTCATTTTAAACTTCCCAATAAGCAAAGGATTCATTGGTAAGTCATTACTCTTCAATCGGAAGGTAATTCGTAGCAGGGATTTTGATAAAGAGTAACAACTGATAACCCCAGCGTAAGTATTAGCGTAGAATGAATGTATGGGCCCAAGTTAGTATCTGGTGTTTCAATGCTGTTTGCTAATATCGCGCTGGATCAGTACCTTCAATGGAAGAATTCTTCAAAATTTGAGATTGAGAATGAATGATTTGGAACCCAGACCTAGATTAACTCAATATGAAGCCTTAGAGGAATGGGAAACCGAGGCATTTGAGCGTGACCGATCCAGGAGTAATAGGGGTTATCGAGGATTTTTCCCCAGATACCAACATGAGTCTAGGGACGGTCAGATGAAACAATGGAGTAGGGCAATGCTTACAGAAGGATTATATCCATTGTTAACAGCAGAAGAAAAATTGGGAAGCAAATGCACAGAAAAGACAAAGCATTTAATGAGAAATGGAGATTCCGAAGATGAATTTATAGAAGAAATATTAAGGAACCCCCACCATATCAGGAAGGGACAAGTGGATGCACCCCAAGTGCCCCCTGTTAAAAACTCCATTAGTACCACAGGTAATGCATGATTTTACTCCCAGTAGGATACTTCACGATAAAGAAAAAGAAGCCCTAGAAAAGACAAGAGCAGAATTAATACAGAAAATAACACAGATAAAGGTACATCCTGATTCTTTGACCATACCTGTAACGATTGGACCAGTAGTCCCATTGTATGGTAATCAGGGAAACTGTCCTCCACCGTTAGTTATGCCTACTCCTGTGAATATTCCTAAACCTGAAGCCACAGTAATGGTTGAGGATCATTTTAGTGATTGTGAATCTACGATATCATTAATGGATATACCAATTCGGGATTCTGTCAATAGTACTCCCAGAAGAACTACACCTGGGTGCTCGAAAGAGGTAAACTTGATAACTTCATCAGGAGCAAAAAGTGTCACTGTAGTTAGTCCAGAAGACTTAGAAAGGTGGGCACAAGGATCAGATCAGCAGTGTACACCTCCAAAAATTTTGGATATTTATTAATTAAAAGTCGAATTAGAAGAAATAATAGCAGGAAATGTGGGGCTAGATCACCTAAATGCTTATGATGAAGAAGAATTATTGTTCATATGCAGAAGTATCACCAGAAATGTAAAATTATTTCATGAAAAATTATCAGATTTGGCTTTGCAGATGGGAATTGAAATAGGGAGATCAAAGGTGTTGCAGAAACCCTATAGAGCAGATTTTTCAGACAAAGATTTAGAAAATATGAATGCCTCTGGAAGAAAGTTACAAGTAAAAGAGTTAATGACAGACTTGCAAAAATGGGGAGACCTAGATAAATGGAGAGTTCGATGGGCAAAGAAAAAGGAAGAGGCACGATCCAGTAGAACAGCCTCTGAATATTTAATGATGGAAACAGGAAAAGCAGACCAAATGTACCCGATCCGAGAAGTACCAGGAGGGGGATATGTACATGTCCCATGGAGCAGACAGGATATTTTGTCATTTACGAATAATTTTCCAAAATTGAGAGAAAAACCAATTGAATGGTACAAGCAGGTTGAGAGGTTTGTGAAGGTGTCAAAGGTATTGTTGAAATATTTGGATGGTTTGTTTGACATAGTGGTACCTGCCGATTTGTGGACAGATTGTAAAATCACAGTTGATTGGCCTAGTGACGAGTATCCTAGAAATCCAAAAACAGGTGCCCCGTCAAATGATGTAATGAAAAAGTATCAGCAGGTGATAACTTACCTGAAAAGCAAAATACCACCGAAAGAAACAGATTGGGTGAAAATAGACCGAACCACCCAAGAAGCTAGTGAATCGGTACACGCCTATTATGAGCGTTTATTGCAGGTATTTAAGCAATATAGTGGATTTGAGGACATTGGAGACAAGAACATGAGTCAGTTTGTATATCGATTTGTTTATGGTCTGAAGCCAGAAATTTGTCAGATGATTAAGCAGCACATGTTATGTTGGCAGGGGAAGCCCATAGACGAGATTCTGAAATATGCGAAATACTGTGGAGACGATATTGAGGATAGACACAAGAAATTGCAGGAAAAAGTGATGTGGGCACAGGTGAAAATGGCCGAGAAACAGGGAATTAATTTGGAAAATCCAAGTGAAAATCAAGGAAAGGATTCTGGAACAAATGGTGATACTGGGAATGGTGGAAAAGTGAGAGGACGAATGAGTAGAGAAGAGGCTAAAAAGAAATTTCCTTGTCATGGATGCGGAAAATTGGGGCATTGGAAGGGTGAATGTAGAAAGATTCGGAATAATAATGGCCCAAATCAAAATTTAAATCCACAGACGCAGAATGACTCACAGCAGGGTGTAAACCCTCAGAGTCAGTTGCCATCTGCACCTATTCTGGGTAATGTAAGCAGAGCAAAGCACGGTACAGACGTCAGATATCAAGGAGGAAGTGGTAAGAATGATTATGTAACATCACAGTTTCTTTTACAGGACGATTTCTGTCAATACAGTTCATGACGGTGCCTGGGAGAGGGGAAGAAGGAATGCGTACTTGGCGCATCCCTATCGGTAGATCAGTCAGGTCCATATGTTGAAGGGAGTGTAAAAGGTAATGATATTACTTTTCTTTTGGACACTGGTGCTACCCGGTCTACTGTGAGAACAGCAGACATTCCAGACCTTCCTCTCTCTGGAGAAGCTATCCAAGTAGTGGGGGTAGCTAATCGAAAGATTAGAACACCTCTTACCGAACCAATGGAAGTTAAAATTGGAAATTTCAGAGAAATGCATCAATTTGTAGTGTGTGATTCCAGTCCAGTAAATTTATTAGGCCGTGATTTGCTATGCAAGATGAATTGCACAATTTTCTGCACACCGGATGGTGTGGCAGTTCAGACCCCAGATGAAGATCATGTATATAAGTTTATTATTGCAAAACAAGGTACAGAGGTAGATGAGATGTTTTCGTTAATAACAAAAGATGAGCTGCCAGAAGAATTAAAAACTACAGTAAACCCCATAGTATGGGATTTCACAGGAAAGGAAGTAGGACTTATGGCCAAAATAGACCCAGTTAAAATTACTGTAAAAGAAGGTGCGATTTTCCCAAATACCAGACAGTACTAAATGAGTGCAGAAGTAAAGATAGGAGTCATTGAAGAAATAAATCGAATGGTAGAACAAAACATACTAAGAGAAGTAATGAGTAAGTAGCCCATGTAATTCACCAATAATGGGTTTAAAGAAACCTAGCGGAAAATATAGGATTGTGCAAGATCTGCGCAAAATAAATAAGATCGTGGAACCTTGTTGTCCTATAGTGCCAAATCCTGCAGTAATCCTATATCAAATCCCTTGGAGTGCAGGATGGTTCACAGTGATTGATTTATGCCAAGCGTTCTTTTCAATACCATTGCACCCAGACAGCCAGTATCTATTTTCATTTAAATTTGAGAACAAAGTCTATGTATGGAATCGTGTTCCTCAGGGGTACACGGAAAGTCCTTCTATTTTTAATCAGTTATTGAAAAAGTGCCTAGAGAAGCTAGTGATGCCAGGAAGCTCAGTCCTAGTGCAAAATATCGACGACTTACTGGTGGCATCAAACACCAGAGAGGACTGTGTTGTTGATTCCATAGCACTATTAAATCTTCTGGCAGAAGAAGGGAATAAAGTCTCACCAGAAAAATTGCAGTTCTGTACAACAGCTGTTAAATATCTGGGACACCAAATTGAGAGGGGAAAAAGAAGAATAACCTCGGAAAGAGTACAATTGATTAAGAAAATGCAAATGCCTGTAACCCAAAGAGAAGTGAGAATGTTCTTAGGAATAGTAGGTTACTGTCGACAATGGATACTAGGATTTTCCTTGTTAGCGAAGCCCCTAATTCAAATGACAAAAAAGAAAGCCAAGGACCCAGTTGAATGGGATGATGAGAGTGTAGGAGCTTTTGTAAAATTGAGAAATGCTCTGTGCTCAGCACCGGCCCTAGGCATGCCTGACTATAAGAGAAGCTTCGCATTGTTCTGTCATGAGAGAGAAAATTGTGCACTTTCAGTCCTAACCCAGAGACATGGTTTGGACAGACGTCCTATAGCATATTTTTCTGCTACATTGTCCCAGTGGCAGCCGCATTGCCAGGCTGCTTAAAAGCAGTAGCGGCTACCTGTTTAAGTATTGAACAAAGTGAGTCGATTGTAATGGGACACCCAGTAAAGGTGTTTGTTCCACATGCGGTTGTGATTCTGTTGACAAGAACTCGAACTCAGCATCTTACTCCTAGTCGGCTGACTAAATATGAGAGAATAATAATGGGTGCCGAAAATGTGAACATAGTGAGGTGTACAATAGTGAATCCCGCTACCTTACTACCAGACCCATAACATGAGGAAATTAAAAATGACGAAGAAGAAGAACATGATTGTTTACAAGTCACAGAATTATGCACGAAACCACGTCCAGACATTGAGGAACAGCCCGTTAGAAAGCCAGACAGGGAACAATTTGTTGATGGTTCATGCCAGAGGCATGAAGATGGTAAACTGACTGCAGGCTATGCGGTATGTGAATTAACTGGAATAGTCGAAGCATCCTATTTACCAGGAGTGAAATCTGCACAAGTAGCTGAATTGATTGCTTTGATAAAAGCTTGCAAAATTGGGAGGAATCAAAAAGTAACTATATTCACAGATAGTCAATATGGTTACGGGGTTGTGCATGATTTTGGCCAACTATGGATGCAGAGGGATTTCATGACTTCTTCAGGATCCCCCATTAAAAATGGACAATTTGTAAGGGAATTGCTGCAGGCAATACAATCACCAAAAGAATTGGCTGTGGTGAAATGTGCCGCACACCAGTCAGGAGATGACTGGGTGGTAGTCGGTAATAGATATGCAGATCTTGTGGCTCAACATGGTGCCAGAAATAGATTGTCAGTCAATAAAAGGGTGGAAAGAATGGGAATCAGCTGCCAACTTATGCTGTATATGCCACCTGAAACATGGAATGAGGTTAGAAGATTACAAGATGGTGCTGATGAAAGTGAGAAGAAAACATGGATCAAAGTGGGTTGTTCCCAAAGGGGAGATGATGAAGTGTGGATTTGTGCTGATGGCAGACCAGTCATGCCTGACTGTCTGCTCTCTCAAATGGCCAGGATGTATCATGGGGACACACACATAGGGAGAGATGCAATGATTAGGCTTTTCAGACAGAACTGGTACAATCCCAAGTTCAGGGCTGTAGCGGAGAGCCTTTGCCAGAGATGTTTGACTTGCCAGATGCATAATCCAGGAAGAAAAACAATAATTGGGTTTGGAAAATTGGAAAAGCAGAAGGGCCATTTATAAGACTACAGTTCGACTTTATACAGTTACCACCATGCAGAGGGTTGAAATATGTGCTAGTCATAGTATGTCTGTTTTCAAAGTGGGTGGAGGCTTACCCTACCAGGAGGAGTGACAGCATTACAGTCGCAAAGCTGTTACTACGAGAACTCATTCCTAGGTTTGGTTTCCCAGTAACTTTGGAATCAGATAGAGGAAAACATTTTAACAGTGAAGTGATTCAAATAATCTGTGAAGCATTCCAAATTGAACAAAAATTGCATTGTGCATATCGTCCAGAGGCTTCTGGAGTGGTTGAACAATTGAATGGCACTATAAAATCCAGACTGGGAAAAATGTGTGCATCAACATCATTGGAGTGGCCGGATGCATTGCCACTTGTCTTAATGGGACTCAGAAGCATTCCTGATAGAAATACGGGATTGAGCCCACACGAGATAATGATGGGAAGAGCAATGAGACAAGCACATGTTCCCATAAACAAACTGCTGAATATTTCTGATGATATGGTTCTGGATTATTGCAAAGGATTGGCTGACCTAGTGCGTTCTGTCTCTCATCAGGTCGGAGAAGACGCAGTTTCGAGGCAGCCTGAACAAGAACATGATCTGAATCCTGGTGACTGGGTGGTAGTGAAGAATCACACCAGAGAGACGTGTCTATCACCTAGATGGGGAAAACCTTGTCAAGTCATACTGACTACCAATACAGCAGTGAAGTGTGCAGGATTTCCTAATTGGATTCATGTAAGCCACACCAAAAGAGTACCAGACCCTGAAGAAGAAAATCCTCAGTCAGCATCAATCACTGAGGAAGCTGAAGGTTGCCCAGCTGAAGAATCTCAGGCTCGAGATTCGAGAGAAGCTACAGAAGAACAACCGAGCACAAGTCAGGACTGGATACTAATGGTAGAAATTCCTGAAGTTTACTACAGAACAAAAAGTCAAACAAAATTGGAAGAAATTGAAGAAGATCAGATAGGTGAAGAAGAAGCAGCTCAGGAAAAAGAAGAACATACAATAAAAGAACCTGAGCAGGACCAGATAGGGAAAGGGAACTGGGCTCAAAATAACAAAGAATCGACAAATTTTGAGCAGGAACAGACAGGTTTAGAAGAATCCGGTCAGGCTGCAGAAGTACAAAGTGCAATAAGCCCTGATCAGAACCAGTTAGATCCAGAAAATCACACAGAAGAAAAAGATCTCGAGAAATATAAACATGAAGAATTAAAGAAAGAACAAGATCAATTATTGGAAAATCACGGAGGAGCTGCAGAAGAAAAACAAATAAAGCCTGGAAAGGAGCAAATAAGAGAAACAGTAATTGCAGAAAACGAAACTGTGCTAAACCCTGAAATTAAACGAATTTCTGAAGACGAAAATAAAGAAACAGTGCAAACAAAGAAAACAAGAAAAGGTTATCATTGGCCTAGTGTCATTAAAAGAGTAAAATACCACATAACAACCAGAAGTGAAGATCCAGATCAAGTAAATGAAGTAACAAGTCAAACCGAACAAGAAAACAGAACTAAGAAAAGAAAAAGCAAGAGACTGAAACTTGTGAATAACAAATTTAAGGGTCCTGATTGGACTTACATTATTCTTGAAGATTACGAGAGCTCAGAGTCAAGTGAAAGTGGTGACGAAGGAACAAGTGCAGAATTGACGTACGAGAAAGAAACAAGACCAATTTGACCAGGCAAAAGAGTCATATAAAGAAAAGCGGAAAAATAGATAAGAAGAGCAATCTTCCTTGTCGACATGCCTGATGATAGAGTTGCTGGGAGACCAAAACAGAGATGTTGTAGAAGATGCTGTGCAATATGCATATGTAGTCTAGTAATGGTGCTTATAGTATGGTTAGTCCTGATCGTAGCAGTTCCTTACCTTATGATAATGGATAAGAAGATTAATAACGAAACTAAAGGAAGGACAGCACACATAAAGGGAAATAGAGTAGAACTAATGGTAGAAAATGAACCAGAATTTCATCATGAAATAACTGATAACGACACTAGTTTAAATGTTTTCACCAAATTATTATTTCAGTATGTAGATACCATGGAAGTTAGTAATTGTTATGTCTGTATGAAGTTACCCGAATCAGTAGCAGAAGGATTAACATATCATCACTTACCATTGACATACGGCATATCATGTAGTGTATTAGCTAGTTTATTTTATAGAACAGGGAGACTTCAATATTATTATTCAAACATAGATGTGATATTTTCTGAGGTTCCGATTCAAAAGAGTATGAACCCAGTGCTTAGTAGTCAAGACGCACAGTTTATGGGAGAATTTTTCTTAACAATGAAATCGATAGACATAACACATGCACATAGACACAATCTAACATGTTCATTTGCCACCTTGGGCTGAGAAAGAAGGAAGTTACACACCTGGCAAGGCTCAAGCTGCTATGGCTCTGGATTTTGTAAAGACGGGGAAAATTTGTCTACATAGACTAAGGACTGATTATAACAATGTTTTCATCGGTACCAGTGAATGTGAACACAATTTCCTAATTCTTGGAGGTTGGGGAATCAAAGGAGGAACAGATTCAGTTTTTCCTGGAATCTATTATGTATGCGGGAATAAGGCTTATTTTAGGCTTCCTGCACGGTGGTATGGAAGTTGTTATTTTGGAATAGTATTTCCAAAGATATACCACGTAAAAAGAAACACTGGGAGCAATGAAAACAATAGCGAATTAACACGTAGTAAAAGAGCTAGGGCATATTAGCAAGACCCACGTTAAAATTATCGCCGTTTTAGCGGCAGGAAACTGCCGCTAAAACGGCGATAATGGGCTTGATAATATGCGTTATGGAATTCCAATAGAAGCCCAGGTTAGATGTCCTGCACATCTATACTGGGCTTCTATTGGAATTCTATAACGCATATTAGCAAGCCCATTATCGCCGTTTTAGCGGCAGTTTCCTGCCGCTAAAACGGCGATAATTTTAACGTGGGTCTTGCTAATATGCCCCCTAGTTTTTCTGAAATTGTAGGTGATATATTTGGTGCATTGATACCTTCGGTGGGAATAATTCTAAACTCAAGGAAAATATGTAAATTGTCTTCAGTGGTTGATCGTTTATCAACGGACACTGCTGGAGGATTTCTAATGATTAATGCGGAGATGGTTGCGATTAGATCTATGGTTATGCAAAACCAACTTGCTCTTGATATTATATTGGCAAAAGAGGGCGGAGTCTGTAAATTACTGAAGACGAAACATTGTTGCACTTACATTCCTGATAAAAGTGCAGAAATTGGAACGTATATACAGAATATAACTAAACTTGAGAAGGAACTTAAACCACTGAAAGTTGATAGTGTATGGGAAAGATTGACAAGTAGTATTGCGTCAATTGGTACCTGGTTTTCTAATGTAGGAAAAGGGCTTATAGGTCAAATACTAGTACCCTTAGCAGGAATAGCAATAATAGTACTGACGATAATAATATGGTGCAAATGTTGTAGAAAGAATGAATCGTATAGTGTGACAGGAAGAGGAAAGAAGAGAAAGGTTGATGAAATTGAACTTGAGGATGTGAGAAGTGAATTATACAAGAAATTCAAAGGGGATGTTAAAAATAGAAAATGTAAAAATGAGAATGAAACAATTTGCTAGAAGTTGGCACCTGATTGAGGGTAGTATTTTGATGGCTCTTAAACGCCATCAGAGAGGGGATTGATGGAGCAAGGACTCAAAATGAGACTTGCTCGAATGCAATCTCCTCACAGTATTAAATTATTAATCTTGTATTGTTTATATTAAATTAGCATACACTACATGAATTAGCAAGGAAGCTTGCCTATGTGTTCTAACTAACTAGTAACACTTGTCTTTTTCTAAAATGGCCGCTAAAGCGAGGGAACTTTACTGCGCATGTCTCAACCATATCACGTGGTGTGACGTCTTTCTTTCCTTGGTGGGAAATTTCTGCTTCTGCGCAGTGTCCATTAAAATGGCTGCTTGATGTTTTCACATGCTTCAGCTTGCTCTTGCATTATTATTATATTGTCGTTTTCTTAACGCTACTAATGCGGGATAGATTTATAAGTAAATGGGGATAGAGTAGAGAGAATGGGTATACAGTGAAACATATTATTTGTGATTTTAATATTTTCTTCTTTGACTTTTATTAGTTTGTAAAGTTGGGCCTGGGGTTGGTGATCTGAAACTCGAGAGACAATGATTCTGCGCATGTGTCCTGCTTGGCTGACAAAGAATAAAGATGAAGTCAACCTGGACGTCGTCCAAGGCCACAACCTAATGGCCGATATTGATGTATTCATGTGTTCTTGCCAAACTTGCAACTATGTATATGGAAAATGAATAAACTGTCGTGAGATGGGTGGGAAATAAAGCCAATGTATTAAAATTGATGGGCGGTAGTTTAAAAACAAAGGTCTTCAGAATTCGAACCAAATCAATATGGTGTGAGGATCAACCCCCTGTCCCTGTCCAATCAGAAGTAGTGGTCCCATATTTTGGAAACATTAAGGGGAGGTACATGGGCGTAGAAGGGTATAATAGATACAGAATTAGTTAATTAGGGGGGCTCAGACCGCGGAACACATGTAGGAGACTAGAGGGACGAGACTAGACGCTGACAAGAAGGAGATGCTGCAAGAGAGCAGAGGACCAGAGAGAACAAGCGTAGAGGCTTCTAGCTCCAGACCGACAAGCTGATCGATTGCAGACTGAATCGCTGACCAGAGAGGTCCTGAGGAGGGGGCGGCGGAGTCCATTAGAAGAAAGGCACGGGAGAATCGAGGAGAAGTCGAGTATCAGAGAGGGGAACGACGCAGGCGTCGTTGTAGAGAGGTCACCGGTCCTGTCCTGATCCTGGAGGAGGTATTTGCTCTTCATCCTTCCGGGGTCCTACTTCTTCCAACTCTTTGGCCAAGGGGTTTGGTTCTCGCATTTAGGTAAATATAAATGCAACCTTTAGTTGCGCTGCTGTCTCTATCTTCTCCTTTCTGAGGGACCGTCATTAATCAATAATGATTATTTTTCCATGCTTCATCCGTGATATGCGATTAAGTACCATGTGGTTCTGTAATTTACTCTGCTAAATCTTTAGATAAACATTTTAAAACTTCCTGACTCAGTGGTTATTTCAAGATTATGTACTATAATAAATGTCACTCATTTTAAACTTCCCAATTAGCAAAGGATTCATTGGGAAGGTAATTGGTAGCAGGGATTTTGATAAAGAGTAACAACTGATAACCCCAGCATAAGTATTAGCGTAGTATGAATGTATGGGCCCAAGTGAGTATCTAGTGTATGAATGCTGTTTGCTAATATCGCGCTGGATCACTACCATACTCATAATAAGTCATATTGCACGATTCTTTCTCGCCAATAAACTCACGAAATTCTTCACTACGCTATTCTTTCTACTGTTTGGCTATTCAGACCTATCCCAGCGCGTCTCACACCAACGCACCAATCCAAAAACTCTACGTCACTCCTAACTGACCAATACCAGCGCGTCTTCACACCAACGCACCAATCAGGATGCTCTTCGTTTTCTCACAGCTGGCCAATACCAGCGCGGTCTTTGTTGACGTCAGTACTACTCCTGTCTTTTCTGACCCCTCCTTTACAATATTTATCTGCAGTTTTCTTACCTTCTTTTCTCGACTGAATTTTATTAGTTACAACGTAAAACACATTACCATTGTCTGTTTTCGCTAAACAAAAGAAATAGTTTACTCTATCTTGCAAGAATACTGTTTTGTTCGATAAGCGTAGCACTTCTCTCTACCTTACCCTTCTCTCAAGCAAGGGGTAAACCCGTTTCTCTGGGGATAAAACACATGTGGACACTACACTGCTCCTGAGAATTAAGGCCAGAGTTTCACAAGAAAACCTGTTGCTATTTCACTCATACGCGTTTTATACATGAAATGTCCCTAACATAACACAATCCTGTGTTATCATCAATTTTAAAAAATCAGACAATGCTCAATTCCATGTGACTTCTCTTGCCACACGTGTCCACTTCCTACTTCCCGGAAGCTTCAAGATTTCGACTTACACATAACATAATACAATTCGACACGAAGTGTTAGACATCAATAATCAATAATCAATAATCACCAAACTAATCTATAGAAACCATAACTCTGCTACCAAGAAATCTGATCCAGCGCGGTTAATATAAATTTCTCCTCAGGACACGAATCCAGGTAAATCATTCACTTCTACTAATCCATATGACGGTGGGGCCCATAACACCGCATATCATACATTCATTCACTCACTGGATTACACACCAAGGAGAAATGTGTTGCTGGAGGAACGGGATACCTTGTTAAATTAGACAGAATAAAGCCTCAGACATCATATACATTAGCCTTTGATCCTGTCAGTTCCAAACATCAAGGTATTCCGCTCTTTGGTCGATGGACCAACTAGTAGAATAAGTTGATGGTGATTAAGACCAGCTCAATCACTGTAAAACCTGTTAAACTTTAAACTTATTAATGAACTAAAGAACCACAGACTCATTATTGATTAGAATGACATTTTATCTAAATTTTCATTTGCACGGGTGAGATTCTTAATTTATTAATCACTTTAATACATTAATAACATTTATATGAAAAGTTCTAATAAAGAATTTGAAACTTATGCATTACCCATTTAGATGCAGATAGGAATGGTTCACCAAAAAGAAGATAAACCGTAGATCACAGAATAGACTCCCAAACTGACTGACTGTCCCGCTAATGGCCTCCTCGACCGGACCTCCCGTACAGATTCCCGCAACGGTCTCGTTCCTTCCCCAGTCAAGTTCGAAGTCCAAAAATGACAACGTCCTTTAGTAATATCGTGGTGGAAAAACCAACGGCGGCAGTAGCATCAATAGCAGCGGCCACAGCAGCAGCAAAAAGGCAACTCAAAGAAGTAACCTATAGAAACAGCAGCAGCACCTCCCACATAAGAGCAGTCCCTTTTATACCCTACTTCTAGCTTACTACACAAAATGTTGCAATCCATAGGGGCAGGAATTACGCTAATTGATCCATTTGAGGGGTGGTGATAATCACCTCACCGCCTTCTTTGTTCAAACTGGTTTCGGGGATAGTTAAGAGTACAATGGTTTCCCATGACCTTTGGGTAAAAGCAGTCCAATTTGTCCATTCATTTTGTTGCAATCTCGATGGTCACAATTTGGTTAGTCCTTTGTTGCTTATATACTTTTCTCATTTATTCCCACGAATACACACAATGGGGCCGATTCTGATGCGGGTTGGAAAAGCTTCCCGACCGAATCGGTTGGGAAATGGTGTCCGACCCACTCGGATCGGGAAAGTCCGACCGGCGGAGTAGGATGCATCCGGATGCTTCCAGATACGATTTGGTTGAACTCCCATTGACTTCAATGGGAACATTTGTTCCTAACCGCATCAGAATTGGGCCCTCGGTCGGGAAGACACGTTCCCGATCCGATTTGGAAGGAGCAAATGCCGTTAGGAGGCCTTCCTAACCGCATCAGAATCAGGCCCTCGGTCGGGAAGCTTTTCCAAACCGCATCAGAATCGGCCCCTGAGTCTTTCTTGGCACCCTCCTTATCGCAGGTCAGTGCGACCTTGACATCTCTCACTCCGTGCACAGGCTGTACCCACGTGGTTCAGCTTCTTTATTTCTTCCGCTTAGAGGCCATCTTTAACTTGTCACGTTACCTCGTCTGTCTCTGCAGCCATTTTCACAGCATGGCCTAACAGGCCCGAACGAACTATCATGAGAACAAACACAATCAAAATTAAAACAAAGAAAATAAGCCTTTCTGTTTACCACCCGTCATTCTAAAGACCCATGTTAGGTGTTACCTAGCAGAAGCGACATTTAAAGCCATTTTACTTACCATCTGCATTCTTTGCCACAATACAAATCTACTACATAGCATAAATCATGCGATTTTACTCTAATTAGTACGCAAATCACAATATTAGGGTTAATCAACTTCACAATTGTAAATAAATTAGATTTTGCACAAATTGCGGTTACCCTTATGTTGTGTTTACTAAAGGTGCATTTGTTGATTATTTTCATGCTCCATAAAACAATTAGTATTGTTAATTCATTAAAACTCATTAATTTTCAAAAGAGGGGGGTACAAATTATTTTTATTTACCCTGCTCCATCAGTGGCAGGAGGTCAGGTTTTTTTGTTACATTGGGGACAGGGAGGAGATGTTGACTCCCCCATTACTCCTCTGGTCCTACATAGCAGCTGAAAGGAGGAACAGCTGATCATGATGGCCATACCTAACATAAAATTATAGATAGATAAAAAGTGAATTACGTGGATGTTTTTCACTTTGAGGTTCTGAATGACATCATAGACGACTCAAGCTTCGCTTTCATTGTCTAGGTGATGTCACTCAGCACTCCTTGGAGAAAAACATCCCCGTTTCTTACTGTTACCCATCTATAATTTTCTATCTTATATAAGGCTCCCACTGAGAGCCGCCAGCGAGAACACCAGATTCTAAATCTGGTTATTTACTGCCATGGCATAGCAGCAGCGGGTAACAAAGGCCTTTTTCCTCTTTATGTCATAAAGGAATACACTCTGCACCGACAGAGCTCTCAGACAGCCTAACAGTGAAGCACCGGCTCTCTGCTTCAATGGAGAGCGGAAGCACAGCTTTAGGAAGAGAGTGACATAGAGAGGTAAGACAAAGTGGGCGGTGGGGGTGGGTGGTAGGAGCCAGGTAGGTTTTTTAACTTTTGGGACAGGGAGGAGAGTCCATGTTATAGACAGGTAACAAGTGGATGAACAGGGATGTTTTTGACCTCGGGATTCAGTGTGACATCGCAGAGAAGTTGAGCTTTGTTCTCATTGTCTACGTGGTGATGAGACACAATCTCGAGTTTTAAATATCGACTGGCGGAAATATCGAGTCACATCACTTTCCCTACTGTTGCACTCACTGGAGTTGGAATAGTAATTTTTACCCATCTGCTATCCAACACTTAGCCTACTGTTGCACTCACTGGAGTGGGAATAGTAATTTTTACCCATCCGCTATCCAACACTTTCCCTACTGTTGCACTCACTGGAGTGGGAATAGTAATTTTTACCCCTTCACTATCCAACACTTACCCTACTGTTGCACTCACTGAAGTGGGAATAGTAATTTTTACCCCTCCGCTATCCAGCACTTACCCTACTGTTGCACTCACTGGAGTGGGAATAGTAATTTTTACCCCTTCACTATCCAACACTTACCCTACTGTTGCACTCACTGGAGTGGGAATAGTAATTTTTACCCCTCCGCTATCCAGCACTTACCCTACTGTTGCACTCACTGGAGTGGGAATAGTAATTTTTACCCATCCGCTATCCAACACTTACCCTACTGTTGCACTCACTGGAGTGTGAATAGTAATTTTTACCCCTTCACTATCCAACACTTTCCCTACTGTTGCACTCACTGGAGTGGGAATAGTAATTTTTACCCCTTCACTATCCAACACTTTCCCTACTGTTGCACTCACTGGAGTGGGAATAGTAAATGTAATCCCTCCGCTATCCAACGTTTACCCTACTGTTGCACTCATTGGAGTTGGAATAGTATTTTTTACCCTTTCGCTATTCAACATTTTCCCTACTGTTGTAGTTATTGGAGTGGGAATAATAATTTTTACCTCTCCGCTATCCAACACTTTCCTTACTTTTGCACCGACTGTATTGGGAAATTTAAATTTAAATATTTTTTAATAGTTTAATGTTTTCATTTATTATAGAATGTTTTTTTCTTATATTTTAATTTTTGATAGATATATATTTTATTTTTTATATCATTTTAAAGTTTTAAAATAAATTAAAAATAATAGTTTATTAATTGTTTTAATGTAAATATATAAATATGTATAACTTATTATGTTTGTGTTTATCTTTTTTTAATTATGTTTATTTGTTATATTTTGTTAAAACATATTAAATGTAATTTGTTTTGTTAAAATTTATTTTAATATTTAATATAATTAATATATATTATTTTATTATATATATATATATATATATATATATATATATATATATATCGATATTTTGTACATCTATATTTTTTACAACTATTTTGTTTAGTCGATATTTTTGTACTTACCTGTTTAAGTATAGGAGTCGATATTTTTGTAGTCTATATTTTTTCATCCATATTTTTTACATCGATGTTTGTGACATCGATGATGTGTCAGTGAACCGTCTATGTGATGTCACCCAGAGTGTTCTATGAAAAACATCCTCGATATTTACCATTACACATCTAGAATTGTATATGTTGCTCTGTTTACTAGAGAAATTCTCACCATGTTTGACCTGACAAAAACCAATGGACAAATATCGAAGGATAAGCAATTTGAACACAGGCAAATAGCACACGGGCAACTGGCACATGTACAAACACAACACGACGTACATGAAATGACGTTAGCATGGGGGGTGTCATCAGGGCAGTGACATTCTTTTTATGACAGCCTTGGAAAGCCTCACCCGCACCCTCCAAAGGGCTGCTTAGACCAGATGCCAGTTACATATTCTGGGGCATGTTATCATGCAGTTGTGTTGCCCTTGCACCATGCAACGGGGCGCAAGGGAGACGCAACTCATAAGTTAGATTTATCAAGCCATGCAAGGCCACCTTGCATGGCCCCGCGTGACTTAATAAATCTAAAACACTGCTTTGCGCTGCTCTGCCCCAGGGAGGCGTTCCGTGGGTGGAGCGTGGGTGTTCTCACACATCCACCCATGGATTTTGGCTCAATCCAAGATTCACCATAAGATGTAGACCTGGGAATGCATCACAATGCTACACCTCCCCACCCAGATGAGGCATAATGAGGAGAAATATCTTTATTTCTCCTCGTTTTTTCCTCTTTCTATCTGTGCTGTTTTCTGCAGCACACACAGAAAGAGGAAAACACCTCTATGTAGGGGCATAACACAGGCCCCCGCAGCCCCCGCGGTGCGGGGGGCCCCAAGCTTGAGGGGGTCCCCTCAGCACAGTACTCCGGCCGGAGAGCTCCTGATTGAGCCCGGAGGGGGCCCCTCCACGTACCTTGCAGTGGGGCCCCCTCAAGTTCTGTTACGCCACTGCCTCTATGGATTGTTTTTGTGCAATAAGGTGTCCTTTTCTGCACAAAAACAACCCTGCATGAAATGCAGGATGGTGCAAGGGTGCCTGCGTTGGCGCTAGGCAGCAGTCTGTGCATCAGTGCAAGGAAAGGGCAGGAATGTGCCATTCCTGCCCTTTCAAGCAGCTCAGGGCAGCAAGGTGACTTGCTGCTTTGTTGGCTGCCCTTGGTCCACAAAGGGGACCCTCATAAGAGGGCGGCTGCCTTAGTGCCACATGAGGGCACACGAGACAGTCCAGCGTTGTAGAACCCCCTAGGGGTCCGCGCGGAGCGTCACTTCCGGTAGGGGGTGGGCGGGGGATGAGGTATAAGTGCCTTTCCCCGCCCACCTGGAGGCCTCTTTGTCGCTGCCCTTGACGCCGTTTTGGCTGCATTCCTCCACGCCGTTTGGTTCGTCCTGGTCGTGCCATCTTATTCTGGTCTGGCGTCGGTGTCCGGTGAGTGTGTGGGCATTGTCGCCCCCCCTTCCCAGGTCTTTCCCATTCTGTGTGTGACTCCGACCGTGTGTTGGAGCCGGGTCGTGCTGGGCAGAGGATCGGCGCCCGGGACGTCCCCGAGCCCCCCTGGCCTGGCGGTGTGTTGTGTGCGGGGAAAGCAGCATGGGCCCGCGGCCTGGCCGGGCTCAGCATTCTGGCATGGCTCGGGGAGGGGGCGTTCGCGGAGCGAAATTGGTATTGGGCGGCGTGGCAGTGCTCCGAAGATCAGGTCGGAGCGGGTATGCAGATCGGCTGGTGGTGCATTGTTTGGGAGATTGGGCACCCACCTACTTCCATTAGGACCAGGCTAAATATGGCCCGTGTATTTAAATGGCCAGCAGAAGGGGCCTCGCGTGTAATATATTTACATTTATATATTTCTCGGAATTAGGGCCCGTGCAACGCAGGAAACGGGCCTGGCCACAATGCGGTTTTAGGTGCTGCTGCGGGGGTTGTTCTGGGTACAATGCCATAGATTCACGGCAGCTGCAGCGTTGCAGGGTCAGTGGCCTGTTTGTAAAGTGCCCCAGAGGGAGGACGGACTCCTTCCGTGGTTTGGACAGGGGTGTCCAGTGATTGAAGTTTCCTTGTATGTTAAATGCATGGATCGAGGTAGGCGATGGTTCTGCCGCTCCGACCTTTGTTCGGACTTGAAGCAGCGAGCCTTTTGCAGCTCGGTATGAGGTGCGCTCTCGGGTGGCTGTACGAAGGGCTGTGGGCTGGGGCATCCTTCTCTGTCACGGCTGGAGAGGCAGCACACGATGTCCAGCCGCGTGGTAATTTATTGTCAGCTCATAACCCCTTCCCTTTGGGGGCTTGCTATTACGGCCTCCGTTCGAAGGATTGATCAAGCGGTGGGGGTTGTTAAAGGAGCTGCACGGCGGAGGCCCTCAGCCACGATAGGGGCAGGGGCCCCACCATTGGTGTCGGGCATCCGTGTTGTGAGAGCAGGGCGCGGTGGGGCCAGTTGCTCTAAGTGGTTTAGCGGGGGCCTGGGGCGGTCTCACTGTGCCCCGGCCACTCATGGGAGGTGGCGGGGTATGGCCTGCACCTCCATGAAAATCCGCATTTTACGTTCATCCTCGGCAGAGCGCGGTGCAGCCACGTTCGGTCCCGGGACAGTTTGTGTGGGAGCACGTGTGGTACACAAGGCATGGGTGCCACGCTCACTGAGTAATTGGGGACACGGGCAGACTTACACTGGAGCGAAGGGTAGTATCTGTTCATGCGCTACTCGGGGTGACTCACACGGCATGCCCTGTCTTCGCCTGTAATGCAAGCATGGCGTTTATTGCGCTACCTCCCCCCGGGGGTGCACTTTGCAGCGTGTTGTCTGGGCCTCAGTTGTGTTTTAGGGCAGGCTGGGGGCCATCAGGTCGGGGGCAGGTAGAAGTACTTTTAAATGTTAGGGAGGGGAAGCCGTGTAACGGGCGGGTAAAACTGTCCCAGCAAGTTATACGTTCCCCGACTTGTCGACAGTTTGGAGTCTGTTCGAGGGCAGTTAATTGTGGGAAAAAGACCTCAAGATGGTGTATTCACCACTTTCCACCTTATTCGTCCTTCAATAGTTTAACAACTCACAAGTTCATTCTGCTTCCCCAAGGGTCGAGCACAGCATTGGCGCCTCAAGCTATGTAGGCCACCGGGCGGCACTGCAGCACCGTTTTACCATTGCTAAGCCTGAAAGAATATGAAATACCAGGGATATTCTATGCATTGAATGTCCTTTTTGGGTGGGTGCCACACGGTTTTACTAAGATCGTGCCAGAGGAGAACAGAATAGACCGATGCCATATTGGTTTCAAACAGTGCTGTTCGGTGGGGGATCTTGGGTAAAACTTAAGCAGGTGGTCCACGGGTCATGGACAACATTGCACACGTGTCAGTTTACTTAAACGACCGGAAATATTGTCAGAGGGAGATGGGCGCTCTGTAAGCATAGTTCTGCTATATGCCAGGCAGGCTATGAGGAAATCAACCTTTACTGATGATGGGAATTCATCCGGAAAGCCTTGCAGGGGATACCACATGGCCAGAAACCTCTGGAAGTCAGTCCGTGCACAAGGCTGGGTGGTGGTGACATTGGGGTAGAGCACGGATGGGTGGCAGCTCGTAGTGTGGATGCCGCCAGCTGGGCAGCCTGCATCCGCTCAGTCTGCCTTATCTTGCTGCCGGCTGGCAGCGCACCCATTTTCAGTGGCTCAGACCGTTTCCGGGCACTGCGTCCTGGGTGAACCTCTGCTAGAGAGGAGGGCCCTGGTCACAGGACAAGGCGTGTCTCAGAATGCCTGTCCACTGGTTTCCCGCGTGTCCAACTGTGGTACTTATGGGGAGAGGCCTTCTCTTGTGCGTAGAACCCTGCGCTCCTGGGGACGGTCAGGGGCGTTGCAGATGGGGTTCATGGTAAGTGAGAAGTACACAGCGGTTAAGGATCAGTGTTCAGCATCCCCCAACCTCTCCCTCGGTGACAACTGATTGATTTTCGTATAACCATGGACTTGCCGCAGAATCCCTCATCTCCAGCATGAATTGCAGATTGAAAGTAAATAAAGTCATAGATGTTTAGCTCAAACGGATCAACAGTTACTAAAACACAATGACATGAGTTCACACGCAGTGGAAGGCCCTTGCAAAGGTTCACTGGTCATTCTTTTGTCCCCTTACCCAGTATTTAGTTATTTAGATGTTAAACAGGTACTAAGGTGGGGAAATCTCTGGCAGGATTTCCATGTGTTAAAGTGCGAAATGACGAGGAAATAGTATCCCAAATTGGGCAACATTTTCCAGATTAATGTGCTTTCTTGTGCATAGTTTAGTCAGCGCCTATTATATAAATACTATCCGCGCCAGAGGGCAGATTTCAAGAATGCTTTAACAGATACTCGACTGTTGTTCAAGTTAAGGGGTTGTCAAGCGCCAGAGCTCCTCAATCACGTGGATGTCCGTACAAATGTGTGTAGTGAAAATTAACACTAAGGATGGACTCAAAAATCATATGATTATAAAGGTATAAAATACAACCTCGGTCGCCGGTCCCTTAATTGGATTACATTGTGATGTACAAGGATGACTATCATATTCATTCATCTACATATCATTTTGTTGATAGACAATTGGGAATTGAATACTGCAGAGGGAGGGACACGAACATATTTCACCCTGCCACAAATAGTCACAGTGACACACACTTTACATATTCGACCTAGGCTTTAAATTTACAGCCTCTTTTGTTTTATACCACACGGGGAGAAAGTTACCCAGGGACTTTAATAAAGTGCTGCAATGGCCTACTAATGCTATATTCAGCATCTAGTTTACCTGTGCTATAGTAGACTGGGTGGTTCCTGGTGCAGGGCAATGTCACTTAATTGTCAACACCGGCACTTGTGACAGCCTGCCACAAGTCAGCGCTGTATGTCTATTTTAGAGATGACCACAACAGCAGGCATTGATTAATTCAATATACATTAAAATTACTGTTGCCTGCTGCCCAAGCCATTCCTATAGCCTTGGGGGCCTGGAATAGACTGAATCGTCACACTTGCACAAGTGTCAGGGTTAGTAGTTGTGATGTTACTAGGTTTGGCTGCACGGCAGGAGCATTGTGCGGTGCAACCTGAAGTGGCCGCCTGTCGTGAGCCCTGGCATCTAGTTTCTCAAGTGTCAGGGTTAATAGTTGGAATGTTACTATGACCGGCAGTACGGCGGGAGCAAGGTGTGGTGCATGCTTGAGGGGCCGCCTGACGCCGTCCTGGCATCTAGTTCTCTACAATTTTAGCACTTATCGTTTGCTATCTGGGAGGTCTGTAGGCACAGCTGGGCCGCTGTTAGGTCAGCGATATTTGGGGTGTTGCGTGTCCTTTCCTGCCCGGGTCTCAAAATGGGTGGTCAGTTACTGGGCAGAGCTCCCTGCTGTAATCGGCGCGAGAACCTAATGCATGTTTGATGAAGGCACGGCATAGCACAAGACCTGCAAAATTACATTCAGCCTTCAATATACATGCACACCCATTTCGCACACCTCCACCACCCCCCCTAGGTGCTGCACCACTAGATGAGGGCTACCCTTCCCTAGGGTACGGGTCCTCTTTGTAAGATGGCTGGTTGTGGTGCGGGATATAAGGGGACAAACTGTTTTTCCATGAAGCAAACAATTAAGCTGGCATGTGAGCTCGTTCTTTATGGCAATTGGAGAGTGCACTGATCATAAGTATCTTTATTTATCTTGCATGTTATTTGTCTGCGATAACTGGGAGTTGAACCGTGCTACAAGGGTGGCAACTCGGTACAGGAAGATGGACCAGACATTCCAGATGGAGTAAGGGCGGCAGCGGCGCCAAGTATGGCGGGAGCGCTAGGAGGATGAGGGAGGTGCCAGCATACAGGGGTGAAAGGCTACCGGGTCACACATTCTTGCGGTTGGCATTGGTAAGGCAACCGGAATTTTAGGTTAGCAGGAAGCTGTATCTGGCATCTTAGTACACACAGTTGCGTCTTGGGGAGGCTGCGCAGACATGGGGGTTGCTCGGAGGAATGGGTATGCCATCTAATTCTATTAGTTTGGTGCAGCTACAGCGCACCGAGCTTTCGGTCAGGAGCAATTTGACTCCATCAACCAAAGCCATTTATTGACTCCTGGTAGTCTATAGATCTCCTGCGTATCCACCCCTAGGCTAGACGAAGGGAGTGCACTAGTTGGTACGGGATTCCCGTAGGGAAGCTGGCCACCAGCCGTGCCCCGGGAAACGCTTGCAGTACGCTAGTAGCCAGTAATTGTTAGTGGTACCGTTAACAAGATCCAGGAACAGCGCTTTGCAGTATTACCATCTGACTGGGGAAAGTGTTTGGATGCAGTGTGAGAGGATATCGCCCCTTCCGGGGTATGCTTCTACTACTAATTGATTTATGCAGGGTGCAGGCCAGGAGGTAGGTCAGAAGGACCTGATAGACCTTCAGTAGAGCGTGGTATGTGTCAGGCAATATTTGGTACCAACCAGTAAAAGGAAAGACCACAGGGGGTTCCAAAGTAGTCCACACATTCAGACGGCAGCAAATTTATTGACCTGTCAGGTATACGGTCCCCTATTAACCTACATGAGGTGAAGGTCTTATCAAGGTGGACAGGCGCAGTAGGGGCAATGCGGCACTTGGCATTAGACTCGGCCAGCAGCGGTACGTCCAGTTGGGGCGGGTGTAGTGACTCATAGGCAGGCCGCCAAGCGAGCTGGACTAGGTACCTAGGTCACGCTCATTAGGCAGAGGTGTCCAGTGGAATCACATAAAGGGGGGGCTGCACCAGGACATTAAACTGCACATGTTAGATTCCGACGTAATGTTTCTGCACCACCAATATTGTTAACAGTGACAGGCATTCCCTAAGGCCTCTTGTTGAGAAGCGCCAGTAGCGGGGCAGGCGCGTACTTTGGGGAGGAGGGTTACAAAGGTATAACAGCCTGTGGTGGCCAAGCTAGCAAGACATTTTCACCCTCTTTCACTAACGGGAGCCCCTATGGGGAAACAGGGGTGGTGCTTGCTATGTGGGCAGAGGATGGGAGGTTCAAAGAGCTTTCCAGGGTCCCCCATGGCTGCCAAATGATCAATGCACAGGAGGATGGAGTGTGACTAGAATGGGCATGGGTAACGCTAGACTGTCAGCTTGCTGAATAGAATGTTTCGTATCACCAAGCAGAAGGGTGCCAGGAGGCAGACCAGTAAACGGGCAGGCCGTTGTTTCTGGTGGAGGGAATTCATTACGGGGACACACCTGAAGTGGGTCCAAGTTCTGGTTTAAGCACCCATGGTTACAGCCCAGAAAAGGTCTCGCTGTTGTCATCATTGAATAACTACAAGGTACTACAGATAGGGAGCATATCAGCTACCCAGCGGATGTGTATCACAAGAGGAACTGATACACATGTGATTGTAAGGCCTTATTGACGCTTGTCATAGCAGTCCAGAGCACTACACAGAGGGGAAGAATAGGCCAAGTCCCTTGTCGATTTATGCTTCCTTTTATTCGCCCGGGATTGGTGCTGGCAATGTCATTCAAACTTTGCAGCCAGAAACGGAAAAGGCAAATACATATCTGTGATTGTGCAAGGCGCACTCAGCAGTGAAGCAAAATATCCTTGGGAGTGGTCAGCTAACAAGGGGACTACGGTCCCAATTTATGGCCCAGGAATGTGGGCCGGGGTGGTACTCCCTTACAGGGGTGGAGGGAGAAGGGCAAAATTCGACCAGGCTCGGCTGAAGGGTATTCTGTTTGCACCAAGCCGGGGGATAGATGGATGGCCCAGTGGGTCTGGCCGCCTCCTACCTGGCCCTTCGCCCTTCTGGAGAGGGTTACTCTCTGGTTCAGGCTGTCAGCACGCCCCTTACCAATTTGCGGGTCCTGGCAGGCACTTTTGCAGTCACTCTTTTTTGCAGTGCAGCAAACCCAGCGTTCTGGGCGGGCTTGTCAGCGGAGCGCATCATGCAGGTGGGACGATGGGAATCCCAAGGGTTAAAAAGTACATCCGTCCGCAGCCACCCAGGGGAGTGGCCGGAGGACAGGTTAAGTGTTTTATGTACAGGTGAATGTTGAGTATACCATATGCACCTGAGGATTGTGGGGGTGCAGTGTTATTAGATAAATTATGTGCAAGCTGGATTAGTTGTATAGAATGGTGTACAGTGCTCAACAAAGGGTGTTTAGCAACCTAGCATTTCTTTATTTTGCCAGGATCAAAGGTCTGGGTGAAGGGCCTTCCGTGCGTCCTGGGAGTGGCCCGACGGGTGGAATTCAAGAAATGGAGGCATGGGTTTTCCACCACTGAGATAATTTGGTTGGGGGTGCCAGGCATGCGCTGGAACAGCTTGCTGTAGAAGCTGCGGCACAGACTAGGGAGGGTGTCTCCCCCTCCCAACAATTTTGCCATACACCTGGGAGGCAATGATTCGACTTTCCTGGGTAGGAGGGCACTGCTGTCAGAAATGAAATCCTCCTGGTGTAAGTTAAGCAACCAATTGTGGGCATGTGTGTTATGATGGCCAGAGATAACCCCACTGTTAGTGTGGCGAGGGGACCGGTCAGGGGTTGCCGTGGAAACCTCACGCAGGAGAGTTAACAGTGCCATGCGCAGAGTCACTGAACAAAGGGGGTTTGGTTTATCAGGCATGGCCTGCTGTATGCTAAAGGCCACAGGGAGTTTTGAAGAGGATGGGGTGCACTTGTCCAGAGTGGGCATGGACCTGTTTTGCTGGACCTGGGAGAGGCCCTGGAATCAGCAGGATATAGGTAAAGATGCCTACCTTGGTGGGGGGGCCCTGGTTGTGACTGTGGCCACACCCAGAGCTGTGGCGGAGTTACAGGGCGATCCAGAGGCGGAAAGGTACTCAGGGGTACCCTCTTCAGGAGCACAAAGGGTGCAAAGGTCAAATTCCCCAGCAAGTCCTCGCGCTGGACCCTGGAGGAGCGACGGCGCCCCGTTAGTCCTACGGGCGGTTGTAAGCCTGAGAAACTGGGGGTTGCCTGGAACGCTCCGCCCCTTCGGGGGCGTGAGCAAGGGGGTGGACTGGTGGTTCAGCGGTGGGAGGGGTTATCCCCTCCCCCAAAATTGGTAAGCACCGATTGGCGACGGCCACGGTGTAAGTTGGCTCATCAGGCGGGCAGGCGGCGGAGGGGCTGCCTGCCCTTGGATTGCCCGTAAGATAACCCACCATGTTGGCATATTTGGTATGCAAATAAACCTGCAGCAATTTTCTCCACAAACAAGGTGTTGTGTGGTTTATTTCCTAATAATATTGCTGTATGTGGGATGGGGAGTGTTGCTGATATTGGCACTATGCGTGAAGGTTTGACAAATTTGCCCCTCTGTGTTTGAGTGATCCGGTTTTAGATCTTCACAGGGTACAGGAACGCAACAGAACACACAGGCGAGGCCCCGTGTGGCTTATAAATGCCACAATACTGTACAACACAACAATACACGCCGCCGCGAAGTGCACAGTGGACGAAATCCACCACCCCTCCACCCCCACTCCTGCGAGCTATGTGCCTTCAGCACCACCCACTTTCCTTCTAGCTTTTTAAATAACCTGGGCTGACGAAGCGCATTTATTTAAAAAACACATTATCTTTATTTACGCACCCCGCGCTGATGATTTAATTAAATAAACAGGCAAAGCGTGCACACAACCACGGCACAGTAATTACAGCTGCCTTAATCGGAGCCGTGAAGTCAGGCCCTCGTTTGTGCAGTGGGAGTGGCTGCATCTGTCACCAGTGGCACCTGGGCACTATTTTACTCTCGGGTCAGACCCATCCCAGAGCGCACCGTGTGATCTGCTCGCTCTCACATCCAGGGACATCTTAAGGGTTTTGGGGGCCCTGGGCCAAACATATTTTGGGGGCCCCTGTTGGGAACAGCTTGGGATTTATGGTCCAATTTCAACTTTTTCAAGCCCTCTTTGGCAATGTCACTGACAGTGCACAAGCACACTGTTCCAAATTCTAAACATGTTTACACCTAATATTTAGGGATAGTGACATTTTTAAATAATGTAACACAGCTGCAACTAACTAATATTATTGCAAATAATATCAGTGACCCCTCCCATTCCTCCTATGATTGGTCCAGTTTTGTTCTAAAAGAAACTTGTTATGGATGTTGCTCGAAACATCAACACAACATTTCTCTGCAAAATGTCTGGAATACAGCCCCACATGTCACACAAATTGAAAATAAATTAAAGAAAATGGTATTTAAAATAATTTGTTGAAGAGTTATTGAAGGTCATCAGGGCAAGACTCTTTGCAGAACAGAGCTGGCTCTATCAGGGGGCCCCCTGAGAGGTTGGGGCCCTGGGCCAGAGCCCACTTTGCCCATGCCTTAAAACGTCTCTGCTCACATCTACACCTTAATTATCTCATAAAAACTGGGCGGTAACAAGTTAGTGAGCTGTGTGTGAGGGTCGCACTGTCAGGCAGGGAGAGAAGGAGCGGGCCCTATATGTCTGTGAGTCTCCTCACTACTCTGCTCTCCGGGATCAGGGGCGTGGCTTCCATTGGTACAGCAGGTGCAGTGGCACCGGGCGTGGAGACCTAAGGTTCCCACTGAACCCTGAATATTGTGGTATTTCACAGTTGAAACAGCAGCTGGGGGTGTGGAGGGGGGCATTTCCTTCCTTGCATCCTTGCACTACGGCCCATGTCACACTGGCCAAGCCACTGTCCGGGGTGCGAGGACTGTGGGGGATGTCCCTCTCTCGAGCCCTAAATGTCTGAGAGTCTCCTCACTACTCTGCTCTCCGGGATCAGGGGCGTGGCTTACATTGGTACAGCAGGTGCAGTGGCACCGGGCGTGGAGGCCTGAGGTTCCAACTGAACCCTGAATGTTGCAACAGCAGCTGGGGGTGGGGCTGGGGACATTTCCTTCCTTGCACCCTTGCACTACGGCCCATGTCACACTGGCCAAGCCACTGTCCGGGGTGCGAGGACTGTGGGGGATGTCCCTCTCTCGGGCCCTATATGTCTGTGAGTCTCCTCACTACTCTGCTCTCCGGGATCAGGGGCGTGGCTTACATTGGTACAGCAGGTGCAGTGGCACCGGGCGTGGAGGCCTGAGGTTCCAACTGAACCCTGAATGTTGCAACAGCAGCTGGAGGTGGGGCGGGGGACATTTCCTTCCTTGCACCCTTGCACTACGCTGTCCGGGGTGCGAGGACTGTGGGGATGTCCCTCGCTCGGGCCCTAAATGTCTGAGAGTCTCCTCACTACTCTGCTCTCCGGGATCAGGGGCGTGGCTTACATTGGTACAGCAGGTGCAGTGGCACCGGGCGTGGAGGCCTGAGGTTCCAACTGAACCCTGAATGTTGCAACAGCAGCTGGGGGTGGGGCGGGGGACATTTCCTTCCTTGCACCCTTGCACTACGCTGTCCGGGGTGCGAGGACAGTGGGGGATGTCCCTCTCTCGGGCCCTAAATGTCTGAGAGTCTCCTCACTACTCTGCTCTCCGGGATCAGGGGCGTGGCTTACATTGGTACAGCAGGTGCAGTGGCACCGGGCGTGGAGGCCTGAGGTTCCAACTGAACCCTGAATGTTGCAACAGCAGCTGGGGGTGGGGCGGGGGACATTTCCTTCCTTGCACTACGCTGTCCGGGGTGCGAGGACTGTGGGGGATGTCCCTCTCTCGGGCCCTAAATGTCTGAGAGTCTCCTCACTACTCTGCTCTCCGGGATCAGGGGCGTGGCTTACATTGGTACAGCAGGTGCAGTGGCACCGGGCGTGGAGGCCTGAGGTTCCAACTGAACCCTGAATGTTGCAACAGCAGCTGGGGGTGGGGAGAGGGACATTTCCTTCCTTGCACCCTTGCACTACGGCCCATGTCACACTGGCCAAGCCACTGTCCGGGTGCGAGGACTGTGGGGGATGTCCCTCTCTCGGGCCCTGTGAAGCTACAGTGAGCACCTGGTTAGATTACCCAGACCCATGGCGCCCTCTCTTGGGCTCTGTGGAGACAGAGTGCACGTGGCCCAGTTACCCAGTAATAAATTCCAGAAACAAGGGACCCCCTGCTTAATTAGGGTTACCGGGGCAGGGAAAACTACCAGCAGAAACAACAATCCCGGTCAACCTTTATATTCAAATTCTGTTAGTGTATCTCAGAAAAAATGGATGCATGGCTCAGAGGAATTTTATCTTCATTTATATGCGTTGCTTTTCTATGCAAAAATATGTTTTTATATTTAACATCTTTTGTGTACAAAACATTGATACATCATAATCAGGCCATGCGTCCTGAATGTCTCAAACACAGGTCTCAAAGAAAACATGCATTTTGTTTTGTATAAAACGACATATTATCTCATCATCAAACAAACACATTCACTCTTCCATACATTCATTCATATACATAAAAAGTTTCTCCTGTCTGTAACAACACGGGTGTTAGTAATTTCGCGACATCCCAATGGCTTGGTTACATTAGTTGACAAAGTCTCATGTTTACATTTCTAGCCACAGTGCAATTCTTTTTTTACTTTTTTTTTAACTGTGGCGTATAAGCAGGACCACTGGAATTATGCGATTGTGTGGCGGTGGTGATTTTCGCATAAATATAGATTTGCCGCATTTACCACATAATCTGCAGATTTTAACCCCCGAAAAAGGTTTCTAGCTCAAACGGTTCAAAAGTTACTAAAAACGTAGCGATGCGCGATGCCGTGCAGTGGTAGGCCATTTGCAAGGGATGACTGTTCACCTTTCTGTAGTTTATTGCTGTGTTTGCGTGTTAAACTGGTACTATTGAGTTGCAACCAATGCCCAGGCAATGTTAACAAGTTTAACAAGCATTGGCAATGCAAATAGGTCGCACATTTGCGAGAGTAAGAGCTATTGGCATTGTAAATGACAATGACTTTTACCCATGTGTAATGGAGTGGAGTGGATGTATGTGGTGTGGAGTGGAATTATGTGGGTTGGATTGGAATAATTAGTTGTGGAATTGTGTGGCGTGGCATTGAGTGGTATGGAGTGGATGTGTGTAGTGGAATTATGTGGCATGGTGTGCAATGGAATTACACGCCCACCCACTACGCCGGCCACACGCTTGACCCCGTCTTCTCGTCCAGCAAGCACATCTCCTTCAGCCACGCCACCGGACTCCACTGGACCGACCACAGCTGCGTCCACTTCAGCTTCAGAAAGACTGCGACCCACCACCACCCGCAACAGGCTCCCCGCCGGAGCTGGAGCAAGATCACCGCCGAGCAGCTCACCGCCTCCCTCAGCCAGAACACACCCACCGACACAACGGACCCAAACGAAGCAGCCAGCAACCTCGCCAAGTGGCTGACCGCCTGCGCCGACGACCTCGCACCACTAAAAACCCTCCCAGCAGACCCGGAAGCAAGAAAACCCCTTGGTTCACCAACGAACTCAAGGAATCCAAGAAGAACTGCCGCACTCTCGAGAAAACCTGGCGACTCGTCCAGACCACAGACAACAGGACCGCCCTCAAGCACGCCACCCGCAAACACCACCAGCTGATCCGTGCCACCAAGAAGTCGGCACTCAAAGAACGACTGGACAACAACGCCCATGACAGCAAGGAACTTTTCAGCATCGTCAAAGAGTTCTCCAACCCCAGCGCCGGAAACAACGACATCACCCCCTCGCAAGACCTCTGCAACTCACTCTCCGCGTTCTTCCACCGCAAGATCACCGACATACACAACAGCTTCGGACGCACAAACAACGCACCCTACCGCCGAACCAATGCCCGCCACCACCACCCTCTGCAACTGGACCCCGATCAACACCGAAGACACCACCCGCACGATGAACTCCATCCACTCCGGATCACCAACCGACCCCTGCCCACACCACGTCTTCAACAAAGCCGACGCCACCATCGCACCCCATCTCCGGGACATCATCAACTCCTCCTTCCACACCGCCACCTTCCCGGAGAGCTGGAAGCACGCCGAGCTTACCGCCCTCCTGAAGAAACCAACGGCGGACCCCACCGACCTCAAGAACTACCGCCCCATCTCGCTCCTTCCGTTTCCGGCCAAAGTCATCGAGAAGACCGTCAACAGACAGCTTGCCGCCTTCCTCGAGACGAATGGATCCCTCGACCCCTCGCAGTCCGGGTTTCGGGCCAACCACAGCACCGAGACCGCCCTTATCGCAGCCACCGACGACATCAGAACCCTAACCGACAACGGGGAAACAGCTGCCCTCATCCTCCTGGACCTCTCCGCGGCGTTCGACACCGTCTGCCACCGCACCCTAGTGAAGCGCCTCAGCAACATCGGAATCCGAGAGAAAGCACTGGAATGGATCATCTCGTTCCTCGCCGGAAGAACCCAGAGAGTCCGCCTCTCCCCGTTCAGATCCGAAGCCACCGAAGTCATCTGCGGCGTTCCACAAGGATCCTCACTCAGCCCGACCTTCTTCAACGTCTACATGAGCCCCCTCGCAGCCATCGCACGCCGACACAACCTCAACATCATCTCCTACGCCGACGACACCCAGCTGATCCTCTCCCTCACCAGCGACCCCACCACCGCCAGAGCCAACCTGCACGACGGGATGAGAGACGTCGCCGACTGGATGAGGAACAGCCGCCTTAAACTGAACTCAGACAAGACGGAAGTCCTCATCCTGGGCTCATCACCCTCCGCCTGGGACGACTCCTGGTGGCCCCCGGCCCTGGGCACCGCACCCAAGCCAACGGACCACGCACGCAACCTGGGCTTCATCCTGGACTCCTCCCTGTCGATGACCAGACAAGTCAACGCCGTCTCATCTTCATGCTTCAACACCCTGCGCATGCTCCGCAAGATCTTCAGATGGATCCCCACTGAAACCAGGAAGACCGTCACCCAGGCACTCGTCACCAGCCGACTGGACTATGGGAACACCCTCTACGCCGGAACCACAGCCAAACTTCAAAAGAGACTCCAGCGCATCCAGAACGCCTCCGCACGACTCATCCTGGACATCCCCCGACACAGCCACATCACCGTACACCTGAAAGACCTGCACTGGCTCCCCGTCAGCAAGAGAATCACGTTCAGACTCCTCACCCACGCACACAAGGCCCTCCACGACCTGGGCCCAAAGTACCTCAACGACCGCATGTCCTTCTACACGCCCACACGCCAGCTACGATCAACCAGCCACGCCCTCGCCACCGTACCACGCATCCGCAGAACCACCGCCGGAGGAAGATCCTTCTCCTACCTGGCGGCCAAGACCTGGAACTCCCTCCCCACTCACCTTCGGCGAACCCAGGACCATCTCGCCTTCAGGAAGCAGCTCAAGACCTGGCTGTTCGAGCAGTAACTTACCCCCTCCCCCAGCGCCTTGAGACCCTCCCGGGTGAGTAGCGCGCTCTATAAATGCCGTGATTGATTGATTGATTGATGTGGATAGTAATTATGGTGTTCTGAGTGTTCTGGAATTATGTGGAGTGGGATTGTGTGTCATGGAGTGTAATTATGTGGAATGGTACTTTGGTTATATAGTGGTATGTTGTGGAGTTTAATTATGTGGTGTGCTGTTGAATTTTGTGGCATGATGTGGTATTCTGTGGTGTTGATTGGATGTATGTGGTGTGCTGTTGAATTGAAGTAAGTGGTTTGTTGCCAAATTATGTGGTGTGGAATGGAAATGTGTGGAGTAGAATTGTGTTGCATGGAACTGTGTGGCGTTGAGTGAAATTATGCTGATTGGAATTATGTGGCATGATGTGGAGTGTATTTATGTGGATTGTTGCCATGTTGCAGTTGGCAGTGTCCTAGAGTGGAGTGGGAGGAGTAGAGTATCGTAGAGTGGAGTAGAGGTGAGCAGAGTTCACAGAGTGTCGTAGAGTGCAGTGTCATAGAGTGCAGTGTCATGGAGTGCAGTGTCATAGAGTGCAGTGTCATAGAGTGCAGTGTCGTAGAGTGCAGTGTCGTAGAGTGCAGTGTCATAGAGTGCAGTGTCATAGAGTGCAGTGTCATAGAGTGCAGTGTCATAGAGTGCAGTGTCATAGAGTGCAGTGTCGTAGAGTGCAGTGTCGTAGAGAGGCGTGGAGTGAGTTGGAATAGGGTGGAGTGGATTGGAGTTGGTTGAGGTAGTGGAGTGGGTTGGATTGGAGTGGGGCAGATTGTTTTGGAATGGAGTGGGGCAGATTGTTTTGGAGTGGAGTGGGGCAGATTGTTTTGGAGTGGAGTGGGGCAGATTGTTTTGGAGTGGAGTGGAGCAGATTGTTTTGGAATGGAGTGGGGCAGATTGTTTTGGAGTGGAGTGGGGCAGATTGTTTTGGAATGGAGTGGGGCAGATTGTTTTGGAGTGGAGTGGGCAGATTGTTTTGGAGTGGAGTGGGGCAGATTGTTTTGGAATGGAGTAGGGCAGATTGTTTTGGAGTGGAGTGGGGCAGATTGTTTTGGAGTGGAGTGGGGCAGATTGTTTTGGAGTGGGGAAGATTGGAGTGGGCAGAATGTTTTACATTGGAGCGGGGCACTCTGGGCCTTCGCCAAACTCCGGTGTTTGCGGCACTGTCTAATTAGCAAACTTGCTTGAGTGCCAGCTGGAGTGGTGCTAATTTGAACCACGTCGGCACTAGGCAGGATAGGGTCTTTGGGTCAGTCCTGCGTGTATCTATACCCTGGCGAGGAGGAGCGATAACTGATATTTTCCACACATTTATAAACACCTAGAGGCTGTGAGGGAGGCAGAGAGGAGCGCTTCAAAGCATGTGCTGCGAAAGGATGAATGGGTGCATGGATTGTACTGAGCTAAAGCCGAGACTCTGAAAGTGAACGTGTGTGCATAGAAGCGCACGCGCACGCGCAGACGCAGAGACACACAATCGGCCCAGTTACTGCAGTGTTTGTTATGAGTTGTCTTACAACAAATATGCAAGCTAGATTCATATCACAGAGAGGTTCCCAAAAGACAAGGTCATTTTATTATATTCATAAACAACTAATATCGCAGAGGGTCCTTGGGCGGATGTGCTGCTAAATGCAAAAAGCTGCCAAATGTTATATTCTAGCATTACTTTTTAAAATCTCAGGCCCAACGTATAACTTCATCATCCTACTTAATACAGAAATAGCCCACATGGATTTATGAAGATTCGTGGGGCAGTATGAAACGAGCATGGAAATATGGAAACCGACTGGCAATATGTGCTCCGCTCGTCAAGTGTGGCTGGCCAAGTGTAAGAGGAAATACAAGGGCATATGAGTAGGGGTGGGCAGAAAACTCCGCTCCGCCAGCGTAGCGGATAAAGCCAGCCACCCCTGCTCCCCGGCCCGGTCCCTGTTTCTGAAAGCAGCCAGGCTGGGGAGAGCCTCCCCGGGCCCCGGTGGACCCCCGTCCACAGCGCCCGGACCCTCAGCTGGCTTGCAGGACGGGGGGCTCCCACACCCCGGGGCCCGCCGGACGGAGCACGAGGCCCGGGCCCGGTCCCAGCTTCCGAACCCTAGCCAGGCCGGGGAGAGCCTCCCCGGGCCCCAGTGGAACCCCGACACCAGCGCCCGGACCCTGGGCTGGCTTCCAGGACGGGGGACTCCCGCAGCCTGGGACCCTGGGATGCAGCACGTGCCCCGGGCCCGGTCCCAGCTTC